>JAHHZJ010001635.1:0-103866 GCA_021437245.1 Aegilops speltoides
ATGCATGATCATGACATGGCAATATGCTGTGATTTGAGCTAATGCACCTAGCTATGATTTAAATGAAGTTGGTTTGAATACATGATTCAAATTCCAACTCCATATATGATTATTTAAATGCCCTTTATTTGTTTTGTCCAAAACAGAGGACAAACATTGTTCAAACATGCATGAAAATGGTACAGATGGATTCCTTGAATTTTTCTGATAATTTTTCATATATAATTTGTTTGATTTGGAGCTACGGTTGATTTTATATGAATTTTAGAAGTTTGCAACAATTTCTGGAATTTCCTGAATAAAAATAAAGCCAGAAAAGGATTTACTGCATCACCATGATGTCACTGTGACGTCAGCGGTCAACTGGGCGCCTCCAGGTCAAACCTGACCAGTGGGGTCCACTGGTCAGTGACTAACTAACTAACCTAGTTTAATTAGCACTAACCTAGGTTAAACTAATTAAGTTTTAAACCTAAACTAGATTAATTATCCGGGCGGGGCCCGCAAGTCAGTGGGAGAGAGGGGAGAGTCAAGCCGGCGGTGGGGTCACCCACGCCGTCAAGGAGTCAAAGCCTGCCGGCGTTTCACCGCCGGCGAGGCCAAATCTTGGCGGGGCTTGGTTTGGTCCTCCGTCGACCAAATCGACGACGGAGAGCATCTACGAAGTCTTTGGTGATCCCGCGCATCAGCGGTGCAAACGGGTGAGCTGGGTGGCGGAAAAGTGGCGGCGGCGAGGTTTAGCGGCGGCAGCAGCTCGGGCATTCTCGGAGTGGCGCTACAGAGCTCGGAAGGAGGCGCTACGGGTGGCTACGGGTTCATGCGATCGTGATGAGCACGATGGTGGGCTCGGAAACGAGCTGCGGTGGCTGTGGCCACGGCTACGTCATGGCCGGCGGCGAGATGCTCCGGTCATGGTTGGGGATCGGGGCTAGAGCTCACGAAGGATGACAAGGGAAGGGGGAATCGGGTCAAATGCTCACCGCGGAGCTGCAGGGATGGTTAGCGGGCTTGGGGGCACGCCGGGGTGGCCGAATCGACGGAGAAGGCCGCGGGCAAGCTTGAAGGCGATGACGATGGCGGCTGCTCGGGGCCCTTCTGGTCGCGTGAGACGACGAGGAGGACGAGGGCGGAACAGCGGAGCTCGAGGACGTGTCGGAGAGGCGAGGGGGAGGCGGTGGCTGCGGCTATGGCGAACGGCGGCGGTGGTGGCGCTCGGTGGTGAGATGCAGAGAGAGTAGAGGAGGGGAGAGGGTGCAGCGAGTGAGGGAGAGGAGCGAGGGGACACGGGGCATCATCGTGGCGTCGCTAGAAGGGGCCGGGGAAGAGCCAGGCAGGCAGGGAGGGAGGAGGTGGCCGGCGCGGGGCGGCCACGTGCCTCCGTCCTTCTGGCGAGGGAGGAAGACGACAGGGAGAAGGCGGTGGTGGGCTGGGCCACTGCTGTGCTGCACAGTGTTGGGCTGCGGGTGGGCTGCCAGGTAAGCTGAGGTAAGTTCTCTCTCTCTGCTTTTATTTATTGTTTTCTATTTTGTTCTGTTTTGTTTTGGTTTAGTAAAAGTACTAAACCATTTTATAAAATCCTGAAAATAATTATGTGGCTAGAACTAAAATATACCAAACCACATAAAATGTTCCAGAATTATTGGACATATATTAATTATATATAGTATATATATCCAATGCAAATAGTTATTGAATTAACTCAAAGGCCCAAAATAAATGTTTCAGTCACTCCAAAAATATTGGTTTGCACTTTACCTCATGCCAATATTTTTACGGAATAACAGGAACATTTTCTTGGACTCATTTGATGAGATTTAAATGTTGGTTATTTTTAGAGGTTTTCTGAGGCTTTTGAAAATTTCTCAATTCAAATTTCATTTGAATTTAAGCATGATGCACACATGGAAGCTAGCATAGGTCAGGCCAGAACTAGGGATGTGACAACTCACCCCCACTAAACAAGAATCTCGTCCCGAGATTCAAGCGTAGGGTAAGATGAAGGGGGAACGCAAACTAACACAATCTTCACGATCCAGGTTGCACTTCAAGTGAGCGTTGATTAGTTGTATCGTTGATCTTGACATCCTTGCTTTGAGACCCTTCATCAAGCACGAGGACGAGACAACTCTACAATGATAGATCATCTTAATGATCACAAGATCAACTTACGGAATGAGGCGTAGAGACATCTCTCGAGCTGCGACACGAAGCGCACATCTAAAGGAATGAAGTGGAGCAGATGGCGAGGATTCACTAGGTAGACAACAATTCCACACCTAAGAGAGTGGTGAGCAGGTTGTCAACGTGGCGAGAATTTGAGTTGTCATGATACCATAGCGAGACACCTCGGAGAAGGTGACTCGTGGAACCAATACCTTAAGTGGCAAGAAGAATTACTTTTGATTCGGAGATCATTGAAACTCTCTATACCAGCCTAAGGCAATTCTCGGCGATTGTTTAGAGGGGTTCGTGGAATGGCATAACTGGATTAGAATGGATGATGTGGATTACCTTGTTGAAAACAACACAAGGGATGATTTTAATGGCGGGAGAAGCTCAGCAGTAAAGAGTGAGTCCATTGTTTGAAAAGTTATAGCATAACCGAGGAAATTGAGAGCAATCCCAGTTAGTGCCGATGATAGCACCTAATGCTTGTGCGTGCTTTCAAGAACTTGAGCATTTCCATATTCATCAAGGTTTTACCAATATCCATGTCAGGGATCCTGGCAACACAACATACTACCATGACGAATGCCAGTGGAGGATGCAGATACAAAGGAAGACAACACTTTCTCAGATTTCACCTTAGCGGGGCCAAGGGGACTAAATCTGGATGATCGACCGAGAGACATTTAGCACTCCTCTTCTAACGTTCTCCTTGATGTTCTAGTGCAACCCATTAATTAAAATGGTTTGGTTCCCAGAACATCAAGTAAAAGATCGGACTTCGGGAACTTAAGAATACATAAGGAACAACTAAGGAGTAAATCCTACGAAGTCCTTATGGGGAGGTGACCAACTTTCTCAATCAAGATACTACAATAACAGGTCTTCCGGTTGGATGTGTTGGCCACGACATCCACTTTACCGGTTAGAGAGACCAATATTATAATTCTTGGGAAACATTCCAACCATCATATCTGCCTGAGATTCAGATCTGGTTGGTGTCAGAATAATCTAGACTCATTGAGTCTAGAAAGTAAAATAAAAGTCTGCAACACAAGTCGACGAGATGACGTTGCGAGATTCTCGGAAATGAACTACGATAGCAAGCTCCAAAACATGAGCTGGTTCTGCTACAACTTGTGAACACGTTGTCCGAGACAAGCATGACCACACAGTAGTCTTATAATAAAACACTACCGAGTTCAGGAGGGAAACCATCATTGAGGATATCGAAGTCCTTGCATAATTCTCGAGCCTACGAAGGAACTTCTTCTCCTTGAACAAATCAATCAGTGGCTTGGTGTGCTAGGAACACATATGGAGTGGAGGTAATTAATCTACCAAACCATAGAATACTTCGCACGTATGCATGATTGACTTGGGATGATTCCAAGGGAAACAAAACAAACCTTTCTCAAATTCATGGCGGAAACTTACACCTAATGCACGTGAACTTGGAGAAAGTCACTTCTTTCATCCAAGCATAATCTTCATGAACGGAACACGAAAGCATTGCTTACAAAGTTTCCAACACTAGGTTGATGTTCAGCATGAATCATGGGGGAGACAAAATGCTGCTGATGGGCTCAACGGCAAATCATCGGAATTTCCATATCACTGGACTTCCACCATCATGTGAACACGGTGATAGCATTGGTCAGACCGAAAGATGTAATGGTGTATGCTCGAGGGATCAACCACGAGTAAGACAACATTGCGAGCATCATTGGTTCTGATTTGACTTGACGATAACCCATACTCAAGTCAAAGTTTTGACAAGGCAATAGATCCAACAACTGACCACGAGGACCAATGATGGAGATATCATCTTTCTTCAACACACACACACACACACACACACAAAAGATATCCCTTAACATGAACTAAGTCGGACAAGCTTTTATCTTCCAACTCTCCAAGTTGTTGTTTAGCTTGACCAACTAGCTCAGGGATATCCAACACAGATTCCTGGATAAGGAGTGATTTATAAGAAAACCAACTTGATCACGAACTCAACATAGCGGCCAGGTGACAACCTGGTAATACTTCCGAGAAGATATTCGGAAAATCACGAACCACCGGTATGTTACTAAGCTCGAGAACAACCTTGCTTTCAGGCAAGACGATATGATCAAATAAGCAAGGGATTGAATAATCCTAACTCATTAATCAAGGAGTGCACCAGAATAAGGACTAGGTAGCACAATCTATCTTAGAATGATGATTCAATAACCAACACATTAAGAATGAGGTTATTGTCCATTTAACTACCAAGCAACGGAGTTGCTAGCAGTATTGATTTCACACACCACGACTCACTTGTCGGCATTTCGGTTACAATAACACGAAAAACCGAGGAGTGAACAATGATGGCAAGAAGTATTACTGCGTCAAGAATTCATAAGAGATAGTGCAATTCTCATGATATTCTTAATATAAAGATAATAATACTCCAAGGTAGAACAGAACAAAAACTGGATTGGCATTTTGATCCGTGGAATACAACTGCTTTGACCCAATCCTAGAAATGGACAAGGTACTGGAGTTTGTTTCTCCTAGTCACTCCGAATAGAATGGCTTGATGGACCACAGAAGTAAAAGGCATCGATGAACACGAATGCACGACTACTCCTGACTATCAATCGATAGACGAAGGTCAGGATACAACTAAAGAGGGACAACCCAAAAGGACATACGATTTTCTGAGTTGTGGATGCACAGATTAGTATGTCGAGCAAAGCTCAACATTTTTCTTCCGGATAACCCATGCGGGGAAGGTAGGACTGGCAGATTCACAATGTAGAATGAAGAACTCATCAAGAGCATTCTTATTGTGATCTTTTGGTTCAAAGAATTTCTGCCATAATGGTTCATGGTACTGGAAGAACGGTATACCACAGACCTCGAGGACTAATGCAAAGGTTACTAATATCCTAGGGAACTAGCAAACACTATCAACATGAATTAAGTAGGGTGAATTTTGGGCTTAGAAACTCAGGATTAGAATACCTACTAACTAAATTGCATCACGGGATGCTTTCGTGAATGAAGGCCAGAGTCATCACAATGGAACACAAAACATTGCTAGATTACTAGGTGACTCCCTAAAACACCTAGGGTCATAATAATAGCTCCAACATATATGTCAAGGCAACAGAGTACCTCAACTCACCGATTAGTGTGGTTAATCTGGCCATAAAGGACACTGGGAACGGAAAGAAAGGATTTGCAAATGCATCAGACTTTTTAGAAACCTGGGATGACTCGGACAGCATAACGACTATAAATGCTCAAAAATATTGTAGACATGCTACAAAAATGGTGGCATAGCCACTCCGAAGCACAATATGAAGGTTTCGAAATCAACAGTTATGAACATACGGAAGTAGTAAAACTGAACTGAGGTTTGAAACTAACAATTCTATAAGTCTAAGGATTAGTAACACGTCATCCTGATAGATAGATGAGAAGGCCTAGTTCTTAATCCCCGTAGAAGAGAAGAGGATGACTCAGATCAGAAGGCCATGAGGTATAAGGAGTAAAAAGAGCCTTACGTTCCATCCCACAATCAATTCCCTTACATCACTAAAGCATTTCTAGACACAACTCCGACCAGTTTGGCTTGGTAATCCTATAGGCAGTCAGGCTCTGATACCAAAACTGTCAGGACCCCGACTCAATGCCACATCGATCTAGCATGTAACACCTCATATTACTTTGCGGCCTCACGCACGGTATTCCCACGGGTGTCGCCTTACCTTTGCCCGGAACCGTTTGCGCCTTTTGGCACACGTATATGATAGCGTCGCTAGCATCAATATGATAAGGAGCCCGGCCTGACATGGCTAGTCGTAAACCCAAAGTGGCACAAACTTACGAGGACAGCATCCATGACCCAAAGATCGAGCGTGTCGGTCATCGCCGAGTGAATCCAGGCTGTAGCATCGGGCTAACAGACTCGGTGAACCGGGCTGCAGCGGCTAACAGGACTCCGGTATTCATCGCGTGACATTTCCCGAGGGGATGCACACGAGAACGAAGAAGGACACATGCGGCCAGCCTAAGTGTTCGGAGCAGTAGCAAGCTACCATGGCTCGGTGGAAACACTAGGAGACATTTCCCGGTAAGAGAGGCTACTAAAGATAAACAACTAGATAGTCAGATCCCACACATACCAAGCATTTCAATAACATTCACACAATATGCTCGATATGTGCAAATACAACATGGCATCACAACATGACTCTACGACTCAAGTATTTTATTCAATAGGCTCCGAGGAGCGAGATATTACAAACATAGGTCTCATGACCCAACATTCAGAGCATACATATCAAGCACATGCGGAAGCTTATCATGTCTGAGTACAGACATCTACAAATGAAAAAGGCTTAGAAGCCTAACTATCTACTAGATCCTGCCGAGGGCACAAGATCGTAGCTGAGGTATCAAGATAAACGTCGAAGTCCAAGCGGAACTACTAGCGAGACTGATGTCTCTCTGCAAAAACATAAAATAGGCAAACGTGAGTACAAATGTACCCAGCAAGACTTACATCAGAACTAACTACATATGCATCATTATCAACAAGGGATGGTGGGGTTTAAGCGCAGCAAGCCAGCTTTGACTCGGTGGCTATCCTAAACTACATTTGCAAGTAACTCTTTTGAGGTGGCACACGAGTCCACATATTCACCATATCAATACACCACTATGGATCCGCTCCCGTCTCCCTACGAGAACGCCATCCATAGCACTCACGCTTATCTTGCGTATTTTAGAGTATCCACTTTCACTTGTCTATGAACTGTTATAGGCAACCTAGAAGTCCTTTACCGCGGACACGGCTATTTGAATAGATGATGTTAACCCTGCAGGGTGTACTTCTTCATACATGTTTCCACCACTTAGCGTCTGCACACGACATGTGCTCGGCAGACTTCAAGCGAAAGCCGACGTGGGTGTAGACCACGATCTACCTAAACACTCAAGTCTCTAGTCCAGGTTTATCGCCTATTTGGGTTCCATCCATGAGGAGATCCGGCCGAAGTTTCGCTCACAGCCCCAAACGATGTGAACAGGGTTCCCGAGATACCAAACGGGCATCCGGTACACCGTGCCACGTACCTACCGCATGACAGCCCACCCCTACGGTCAGCGCTGTCCATGGCCTCCAGTAGGCTACAAACACCAGAAACTACTTGCAACTCCTTGATAGAGGACTAGGGTGAATAAGAAGTCGAGCGGGGTCATATTTCAGGGCCCAATGCATGGTAGTAGCTGAATCATGGATCACAAACACAGAACTCAATTCCTGAGGACGGCTTTAATGAGACAACCCACCATGTACTCCTACATGGCCTCTCACCGATACCTTTACCAAATCGTGTTCACACACACTTAGCTCACACACAGTAGGACATGTTCACACACCTCTGATTCATCCCGGATGAATCAGACCTGACACAACTCTAAGCAATAGCAGGCATGACAAACAAGCATGAATGAGTAGGCACATCAGGGCTCAAACAACTCCTACTCATGCTAGTGGGTTTCATCTATTTACTGTGGAATGACAGGTCATGCAAAGGATAAAGGGGTTCAACTACCGCAGCAAGTAACAGATGAATCGTGGTTGTCCTAATGCAGTAAAAGAGAGCAAGAGCGAGAGAGTGGGATTGTATCGGAATGAACAAGGGGGTTTTGCTTGCCTGGCACTTCTGAAGATAGTATATTTCTTCATTGGTGTCATCGATCTCATCGTCGGAACCACGTCTATCGAGAGGGACAAACACTAAGAATCGAGAAAGAACACAATCAATGCAATGCCACAATATGATGCATGATCATGACATGGAAATATGCTGTGATTTGAGCTAATGCACCTAGATATGATTTAAATGAAGTTGGTTTGAATACATGATTCAAATTCCAACTCCATATATGATTATTTAAATGCCCTTTATTTGTTTTGTCCAAAACAGAGGACAAACATTGTTCAGACATGCATGAAAATGGTACAGATGGATTCCTTGAATTTTTCTGATAATTTTTCATATATAATTTGTTTGATTTGGAGCTACGGTTGATTTTATATGAATTTTAGAAGTTTGCAACAATTTCTGGAATTTCCTGAATAAAAATAAAGCCAAAAAAGGATTTACTGCGTCAGCATGACGTCACTGTGACGTCAGCGGTCAACTGGGCGCCTCCAGGTCAAACCTGACCAATGGGGTCCACTGGTCAGTGACTAACTAACTAACCTAGTTTAATTAGCACTAACCTAGGTTAAACTAATTACGTTTTAAACCTAAACTACATTAATTATCCGGCCGGGGCCTGCAAGTCAGTGGGAGAGAGGGGAGAGTCAAACCGGGCAGTGAGGTCAACCCACACCGGTCAAGGGGTCAAAGCCTGCCGGCGTTTCACTGCAGGCGAGGCCAGATGCGGCGGCGGGCTTCGGGTTTGGTCCTCCGTCGACCAAATCAACGACGGAGAGCATCTACGAGCTGCTGGTGATCCCGCGCATCCAACGGTGCAAACGGGGTGAGCTGGGGTGGCCGGAAAAGTGGCCGGCGACGAGGTTTAGCGGCGGCAGCAGCTCGGGCATTCTCGGAGTGGCACTACAGAGCTCGGAAGGAGGCGCTGCGGGTGGCTACGGGTTCATGCGATCGTGATGAGCACGATGGTGGGCTCGGAAACGAGCTGCGGTGGCTGTGGCCACGGCTACGCCATGGCCGGCGGCGAGATGCTCCGGTCATGGTTGGGGATCGGGGCTAGAGCTCACGAAGGATGACGAGGGAAGGGGGAATCGGGTCAAATGCTCACCGCGGAGCTGCAGGGATGGTTAGCGGGCTCGGGGGCGCGCCGGGGTGGCCGAATCGACGGAGAAGGTCGCCGGAGCCGAAGCTTGAAGACGATGACGATGGCGGCTGCTCGGGGCCCTTCTGGCCGCGTGAGACGACGAGGAGGACGAGGGCGGAATAGCGGAGCTCGGGGACGTGTCGGAGAGGCGAGGGGGAGGCGGTGGCTGCGGCTATGGCGAGCACGGCGGTGGCGCTTCGGTGGTGAGAGGAGAGAAGCGAGAGGGGAGAGGGTGCCGCGAGTGAGGGAGAGGAGCGAGGGGACACGGGGCATCGTCGTGGCGTCGCTAGAAGGGGCCGGGGAAGAGCCAGGCAGGCAGGGAGGGAGGAGGTGGCCGGCGCGGGGCGGCCACGCGCCTCCGTCCTTCTGGCGAGGGAGGAAGACGATAGGGAGGAGGCGGTGGTGGGCTGGGCGCTCTTTGTCTTTGCAGTGTTGGGCTCTTGGGTGGGCTGCTGTATGCCGAGGTAAGTTCTCTCTCTCTGCTTTTATTTATTGTTTTCTATTTTGTTCTGTTTTGTTTTGGTTTAGTAAAAATACTAAACCATTTTATAAAATCCTGAAAATAATTATGTGGCTAGAACTAAAATATACCAAACCACATAAAATGTTCCAGAATTATTGGACCTATATTAATTATATATAGTATATATATCCAATGCAAATAGTTATTGAATTAACTCAAAGGCCCAAAATAAATGTTTCAGTCACTCCAAAAATATTGGTTTGCACTTTATCTCATGCCAATATTTTTACGGAATAACAGGAACATTTTCTTGGACTCATTTGATGAGATTTAAATGTTGGTTATTTTTAGAGGTTTTCTGAGGCTTTTGAAAATTCCTCAATTCAAATTTCATTTGAATTTAAACATGATGCACACATGGAAGCTAGCATAGGTCAGGCCAGAACTAGCGATGTGACAATCCACTTGATGGAGGATCGTGTACCACGGGTGAACAAACAAATTGCGACTTGACGCGTTATTTTAAAAAAGATTTTATTCCTCAGTGGTGCATGTACAGAATATAAACCAATTGTTATGGATAGAAAAAGGAAAATCGCTCCACTATACTATACTATATAATATAGGCAGGATGCTCAATGCTTGCTTTCTGGGGTTGGTCTCTTCTACTCTCTCACACAAGATGGCAGTGGCCTCTCTCTCTCTCTCTCTCTCTCTCTCTCTCACACACACACACACACACACACACACACACACATTGCTGGTCCCTGATCCATCCGGATCCAGTCCGCCGGCGGAAATTGATGATGTGCAATGTTGCTCCGGTCGCCGGTGTCGACGTAGGAAACCCATTGCTGGCACGTCCTGATCTGCGGTACTCGTCATTCTCTCTAAGCAAGCTCTTGTGTGGTAGTGCCTTTACCCCTTGCTCGCTACCGCAGTATTGGTAGACCCTGCCCGCAGCCGCTCTCCTGGCTACATCCCAACGACCCTCAAGTACAACTTCCTCTGGAACCGACCTTGCTCCACCACCCATCTTCCCATGTCGCTGCATGTGGATCTTCTCTAGTCATTTTCCTAAAACATACTATAGCTGGGCCGGCATACTTTCCATGTTTCATCAACAGTGCCACTATTATTGCAATCACAATTATTCAACACCCTTGTCAACAGGGATGCTTAGCTCCATTCTAGTGCAACTGCACAAAATGATGGTGCATCCAACTACTACATGTCTTGGCGGGCATGAGAATGGCTACCAACATGTCCAACATGGCCAAGAAATGAAAGTATGCTTGGGGACCTGATCGATCATTTTTTCTTTATTTGTACACCTTCTCAGAACTTTGTCTTAAGTTGTGAAGTAAATATTGGGTCTGATATGTGAATTATTGATATGCATTAGCATGCATGATAGTTTCCTTTGTATTTGTTGGAATGTTGTAACAAGAAAACCTTCAAGGCAAGACACATGAAAGAGAAGCTGAAACCTTCATAGCATTGCAGTAGTATAATTTTATCTCGGTGAGAAATTACACTTACTAGCACAATATATATAAAAAAATGCTGCAAGGTTGATAGCATTGCGAGAAACCACTCTAAGAGCACAGAACTTCCTTTCCTCACCATGTGGGACATCTAGCATCGAAGGTACACGTGCCATGCACCAAATTATGAGTGCACAACCGCAAGGAATACAACTAATAGCAGTCACATCTCAAAGACATCTGATATGTGAATACAACCAATAGTAAGCTGGACGCACGAACAACACATCATTTCACACATCATAGAATCCTCTCGTAATAATTTTCCAACAAAAAACCACACGTGAAGTTTGGACGGTACTATTGCAGCAAGGCATATAACCCTTCTCTGAAACATCAAGTATGGTCCTATGGGGATTGTTCCAGAAAATAATATTCCCTCCCTTCCAGTTTATGGGCTCAATTCCAAACCTAAACCAATGAATGAACTAGTACTACCCGATAGTGAGTGTTTACTATTGTATCATGTGCGTACTAATTGCAAACACATGCATGTGTTAGCGGTACAATGACCACATATGAATTTGATGGTATGATTTGTGTGAGTTGCATGTCAAATTATTGCTCTAACATGTGGTCAAAGTTATCCTCCAAAATGCATTTAGACCCTATATGGATTGAGGGGTACATGCATTGCTGAGTTTTCTCTTAATCCTTGCATGCAACATTTTTATTAAAGCTTGAAATGTGAACATGTGAATGGGAGGGACTACTACAACCCTTCCAAAAGAACTGCAGTACTGATGCTCAGTACTTTTTTGAACTATGGAAGTAACTAATTTATTCCAGCACTCAGCATCTATTATGGTTAGGGGATTTCAAATTGAGTCATATAGACCAAAAGTAGGCACTTAGGGCATCCACAATGTATACTTTTTGTTGCATCTAATCCCTCTCTCTCCTCTTAGAGGCAGGCCTCTATACATTGCATGAACCGCCTGTAACAAAAAATTGGCTAGCATTGCGTCTAACCTTAGAGGCTGCCTCTAACAATTCAACAATCCATATGGTCCCACTTGTTAGCCTTAGGAAGCATAAAAAGTGCAAGAAATATATTACTGATTGGACAAATGTGGTGCTAATTAATACTTTTTAAACTTTTGCTAGGGCCCACCATAGAGGCTGGTTAGAGTCTCGATACATTGTGGTTTTTTTCATTTGATAAGAGGCAAACCATGTGGGGTCTACCTTAGAGGCAAGGCTCTATATACTGGAGATGCTCTGTACTACATTTGATGTGTCCCGTCAACTCGCAGAACGAGTAGAAGCTTGCTTAGTACGCCCTCTCCCCCACCCAAGGGACCGGTGGCTCACAAAGTCACAAGACGAGGAGAAGTTTGCTTACTACGCCTACGGTTGCTCCCTCGCGCACGCGCGTGGTGGCTCGCAGGACGAGGAGAAAATTTTACTACTCCCTCCATTAGACGTATACTCCTCGTCCCTACCTTGGTTAGAGAGATTATCATATTGTTTGAAATATATGTCTTTTAGCATATTTCAATATGAACTACTAGTACATACTCCAAATACAAATTTATATAAACGTATTTTAGAGTGTAGATTCACTCATTCTGCTCCGTATGTAGTCCATATTGAAACAGACGTAGTAGTACAAACTCTCCCTCGCCCCTCACCCACGTGGTAGATGTGCAGCAATTCATTCGGTCTCGGATAGCTAGAACCATATACTATAGTACCATCACTGCTCGATTCCCGTAGAGGCAAAGAGCCAAGCGCAAGGTTAATATTTAAGAGATGCCAAGCGCAAGATTTATAGGAGAATCGTAACCCAGGAGTATAGGGGATTGCAACAGTTTTCGATGGTAGAGTATTCGACACAAATTTATAGATTGGACACAAGGGTAGCCAAAGAATATTTGCAAGTATTAGCAGCTGAGTTATCAATTCAACCACACCTGGAGATTAAATATCTGCAGCAAAGTGATCAGTAGCAAACTAGTATGATAGTTTTGATAGTAGTGGTGACAACAATAGTAACGGTAACAGTGATAGCAATGATTTTGTAGCAAGTGCAACAGTAGCAGCAGCAGCAGTAGTAGTAACTTAGCAAGAACAATATGAGGAAAATTTGTAGGCATTGGATCTGTGGATTCATTGGATGATATTCATCATATAACAGTCGTAACCTAGGGCGATACAAAACTAGTATCGAATTTCGGGTTCCGCAAACCCTTGAGAGGTTCAAACTACGGGGTGTGTGCGGAGATCTCAACCTACCCAGCTTGCCAACTCGCAAACCTCACAGCCTATCACGTCGAGCTCGAAAGGAAAGAAAGACGCAGCAGTTTACCCAGGTTTGGGCTGCTTTGCGGTGTAAAACCCTACTCCTACTTTGTGGTGGATTGCCTCGAGGGGCTTAGGAAGAAGTAGTATAGTAGAGAACAGCCTCGGGAGGCGTGTTCTTGAGATCAAGCGAGCTGGTGAGGTGGTGAGGGTGGAATGGATCCGATCCCCTCCCATGGTGGTGGATAACTCCTATTTACAGTGGCCTTGGTCATGTTCCCAAAAGAAGGTGGGAAGATATCCCACAACAGCCAAATTTGAAGGGAGACAACAAGTACATCTTATCCTTACTAAAGCGGTCTTCGCCTGCAAAATGCCTCGGGTCGTGATGTTGCGGTGGGCTCGATGGTGACCTCCGTCCTGGCGGTCTTGGTCTTGTTGCACCAGAATGGAAACCTTTGGTTGATTCCTCGGGACTCTGCGCCTGTAGCCTCCTTTGCACAAACGAGGAAAACTGGTACTCTGCGCCCGCTGGCGCCCGCCTAGTCTTGGTCGTCATGGCTCACGTCAGCCGAACCTCGCAAGGTGCACCTTGCATAGAAATCTGCGCTCCTCGGGAGCTAGCCTGGGGAGGCCGATCCCCTTGGAGGTCTTGGCATCGTCCGCCTCGCGAGGCTTGGCCCATCGCGAGGGTCTTGAGTTGTTGATGCTAAAGCTGGGCCGTACTAGGCCGTCGATGGAGTCACTCGCGGGCCGCAGGCAAGCAAGTCTGGGTACCCCCGTATCCAGAACGTCGACAACTAGGTCCAGTTCATAAATATAATGTAGGCATGTATTCCTTAAATAGTCATGCGTGCTTATGGAAAGAACTTGTATGCCATCTTTTGTCCTACCCTCCTTTGGGACCAGGGTCCATAAGGAAACTAAGGGATATTAAGGCCTCCTTTTAATAGAGAACCGGAACAAAGCATTAACACATAGTGAATACATGAACTCCTCAAACTATGGTCATCATCGGGAAGTATCCCAGTTATTGTCACCCCAGGGTTTACAGATCATCACATGTAATAGGTGAATATGACTTGCAAGATCGGATCTAGAACATAGATATAATGGTGAAACATAAAGGGTTCAGATCTAAATCATGGCACCTGGTTCTAAAGTGACAAGCATTAAGCATGGAAAAGTAATAACAACAAAAATCTTAGAAAATAGTGGATACTAGGGATCAAGCCCTAACAATACTAACTCGATTACATGATGAATCTCATCCATGTTCTCACTGACTACCGAGCCTACGATGGAATTACTCACTCCCGGTGGGGAGCATCATGGAATTAGTGATGAGAGGGTTAGTGATGACAAAGATCGAAGATCCCCCTCTTAGGAGCCCCAAACAGACTCCAGATCTGGCATCTCGATGAAGAATAGGAGGTGGTAGCAACTCCGTGTCATTAAACGTGATGAAGCTTCCACTCTAATTTTCCCCCCCGAAAATAGGTATTTAAGGAGTTCGACTTAGGGTCTTAGGAGCCACTAGGTAGGCACAACCCACCTGGGCATGCCTGGAGGGGGTGGCCCACCCTGGTGGGTTTTGCTCAACCAGGGGGGGCCCTCCGGTGGTTCTTGCCTCCGGTATTTTTCTTTTATTGCAAAATAATTCTCCAAAAAGTTTCATTCCATTCCAAGAACTTCTATTTCTGCACAAAAACAAGACCATGGTAGTTCTACTAAAAACAAAATTATTCCGGGTTAGTTTCATTCAAATCATGCAAATTAGAGTCCAAAACAAGAAAAAACTCATTAGGAAAAGTAGATACGACAGAGACGTATCAACTCCCCCAAGCATAAACCTTTGCTTGTCCTCAAGCAATTCAGCTGACAAACTGAAAGTGAAAAAGAAAAAGTTTTATGAACTCTTTTGCTCTTGTTTACAGAAATAAGCTTAAGTAACACCCAAGTTTTCAGCAAAGATTATGACTTACCCTGTCAGCAATAACTCTTAAAAATTACATTAACTCATATCTATGGCATAATCAACTAGCGAGCGATAATAAGATATCTCAAAGGCCAACACTTTGTCAAAACAATCATGATATATATATATATATATATATATATATATATATATATATATATATATAAGAGTGGTATCTTGCTAGCCCTTTCTGAGACCGCAAAACATAAATGCAGAGCACCTCGAAAGTTCAAGCAGCGACTAAACATTGTAATTCATGGTAGACAAGATCCAGTCATGAGGCATCCAACATTAACTATACACAATGCATGAGGATGACAATACTGCTCTCAGATCTGGCGCTTTTTTGAGAAGCTGATGACTCAACATAAAATTAAATAGATAGTCCCTTCATAGAGGGAAGCAGGGATTTGCAGCGGTGCCAGAGCACAAAATGAAATTTTGGGAAATGCACCCTTTCTGTTTACGTCACGACCAAAAGTTATCAATATCTTCCATGCTAAACACATTAGTGGCAGTTCCCAAACAAAAAAGGTAAAGGCTTAACCCCCTCCACCAACAAATACACTTCACGGCTAGCCGAATCCACGTGTACAGTCCATACCGACAACAATCCTAGGGGACTTTTGTTTAATTATTTGCAGTTTTTGATTTCGGGACTGGGAATCCCTATTACCGCCCCTCTCGTGCAAGAATGAGTGAATAAACACTCATCATGAGAATAACCCGCTTAGC
This sequence comes from Aegilops speltoides, assembly GCA_021437245.1. Lineage (NCBI taxonomy): Eukaryota > Viridiplantae > Streptophyta > Magnoliopsida > Poales > Poaceae > Aegilops > Aegilops speltoides. The sequence continues at coordinate 15,998 of JAHHZJ010001635.1, forward strand.
ATGGAAGATAGGGACTACCCCCTGTCGCTCTATGACCTATCCAGGCACACAAAAACATATGTTTATTTGAAGTTTCTAGAGGTGGCACATACAAATTTACTTAGAACAGTAGAGTAATACCGCATATAGTTAGATATGGTGGAATCATCAGGAATAACTTTGGTTTAAGGATTTTGATGCACAAGCAGTATTCCCACTTAGTACAGTAGAAGGCTAGCAAATAGGTTGGGAAGCGGCCAGTTAGAGAGCGAAAACGGTCGTGAACATGCATTATGCATAATGAACATTGATACTAGCATGAGTATGATATGAACACAATGAACATAAATATCTTGGATGCTATGTTGGTTTTGATTCAACTACGTGCATAAACATGTGCCAAGTCAAGCCACTTGAAACATTCAGAGGAGGATACCATATCATCATGCTACATCACAATCATTTTAATGCAATGTTGACATCCAAGATAAATCATTATCCATTCCTAGCTACTTAAGCATGGCATGAGAAACGATAATCTCTAGTTGTCATTGCACACATGTTTGACCATAATATGCTGAATCATGGATACTAGGTTAAACATATTTACAAAAACAGACAAGTTGAGTTCATACCCATTTCTCTCTGCCACAGCCAGTTCATCAAATATCGTCATTATTGCCTTTCACTTGCACGACCGAATGATATGAAAATAAAAGTAGTGTCAGAGTGTCATGGACTAAGTTGGAATCTGCAAACATTTTATTCAAAAGGAGAAGACAAAGCAATTTGGGCTCTTTGTTAGATCAACAATAATGCATATGAGACCCACTCAACATTTTCATCATGGTCTTCTCCTTGGTATGACTCAATAAACAGAAAAGAATTTCAGAGAAGCACACCGAAATATTTTTGGAGTTTTTATTTTTCTTCAAGAAAGCAAACTAAAGAAAGAAAAACAAGAACGAGAAAAACTATCTACACTGGAAAGCTCCCAACAAGCAAAAGAAGAATCAAGAAATCTTTTTGGTTTTTCTTTTTAATACTACAACTAATTAAACTAGAAAGAAAAATCGAAAAGAAGCAATAACTATTTTTGGGTTTTCTCAAAAAATTGAACACACAAGAAGAAAGAAAGAAAATAAATCTAGCATGGATAATACAATGAAAAAGTGTGAACACCGACGACTGGAATGAAATGTTCGAGTATGAATGTAATGTCGGTGGAAATATGTACTCCCCAAGCTTAGGTTTTTGGCCTAGCTTGGTAATCACCATTCGTAGCCTGCATAGTATACAGAGTGGTAGCTCACGGAGGCTCTTGGTGTAACCGCCTCAGCCCGCCGAGCTCCCTTGATCTCTGCCTTGTACAAGCGGGCCTCGCTCTCAAGAACGTAATATCTTCTTTCGCTATCATAATAAAAAAGAGCAGGGGCGGGCAACATAACATGCACAATGGTTTCTTTACTGAACCTCAAGCTATAAGTACAATTAGTGATTTTTCCCTTAAGGAACTTATGGTGCTTCATGGCCTCAAAGTATAAGTACTGAGTAGGTAAGATGGGGTCATAAGGATGAGGTGTAACACTGACCTCTTTAGCTAAACGAGAAGCATAAATCCCACCATAGAAATAACCACTACCAGCGTTATATTGCAGCCTACGTGCAACAATAGCTTCAAGATTATAACTTTTAATTCCGGTTAGGGCAGTGTGTATAAGGCTCAAGTCAGAAGAACACATTGTGCTAACGATGCATTTGCTATTAAAGAGTGCAAAGTATTGAATTGATGGGAAATGAATACTTTTTATTCTACCTTGTGTCACTCCTCTATCCTCACTGTAACAAAGACTAGCCAAGAATGTCTCATATTCAGCTCTTGGTGTCTCGTCTAGCGAACCCCAAAATGGAATTTTGCAGATATTAGAAAACATCTCTAGAGGCATGGTATAAGGATGATCATACATGTTAAAGAAAAACAAAACTCTAGACTCACGAGGAAAATATTTAAATTTCTTAGTAAAAGTTTCTATGAGGTTGAGATGTTGGTTGCACTTATCTTCAATGTATGGTCCGAGCTCAGCATTGTGAATATACTGCTCAAATTCTTCCATAATATCCGCGGTCACAGTGAAATTGGTACATGGCGATAAACATGATTTGATAGCCGCATCCCGCATTTCGCTTGCGCTTGGTTCAACATAAGACCGATGGATTGAGCCACTACTGGTTTATGCTTCTGTAGACCTCCTCCTCGAAGAACTCCTAAATAAACTCGTATTATTCTATAAATAAAATGCTCAAATTTTTAGTCCATAATTTTGTTGTCAACAAAACTTCACAAGATTGAATGCAACTACTCATAAGGATGTATAGAGGCTATACTAAGCATTCAAACTACTTAGAACTCTAAGAATTCAACATGCAAGCTCATCTACAGCAGCACCAAGAGTAGCTTATTATTCAAAATACATACCACTAAAGCAAAAACTAATTGGAGCAATGGAGGAGTAACATACCAAGTAGCAATCCTCCAAAACAATTTTGGAAATGGAGCTTTGAGCAAAGAAATCGAAATCCGCTGGTTTGAGAGCAAGAACACGAGAGAAAGAGAGAGAGAGAGAGAGAGAGAGAGAGAGAGAGAGAGAGAGAGAGAGAGAGAGAGAGAGAGAGAGAGAGAGAGAGAGAGAGAGGGAGGGAGGAGGGAGGGAGGGAGGGAGAGAGAGAGAGAGAGAGAGAGAGAGAGAGAGAGAGAGAGAGAGAGAGAGAGAGAGAGAGAGAGAGAGAGAGAGAGAGAGAGAGAGAGAGGGGGAGAGAGAGAGGGGGGAGAGAGAGAGAGCACTGGTGATTTTTTGCTGGAGGTAGGAGATGACATGGGCTAAAGAGATAAGCGAGGGGGCCCACGTGGGGACCACAATCCACCAGAGCGGGCCTGGGGCTGTTGGCGCGCCCAGGTGGGTTTTGCCCACCTAGTGCACCCACCTCTGATGCAACTCGCCTCAAACATTCATAAATATTTAGTAAAAATCGTATTAAATTTTCAGGGCATTCTGAGAACTTCTATTTTTGGGTCATTTTTTTATTGCACGGAAAATCTAGAAAACAGGATAAACATGGCATTTTATTTTATTTAACTAAGAAAGCATACAACAAAAGGTAAGGACAAAAGGTAGTGCCTACTAAATTCATAAACTTCACACCTCTCGAAAATGATCAATTAATAAGGTTGATCTAGTCTTATTAACAACCACCTTCGATTAGCATGAAACCGATGAACTTTCATAAAACACTAAGTTACCTCAACGGGGATATGCATGTACCCAACAATAAGTATATCATATTTCTCTTTGGCAGTAGGTAGAGGTAGTTGAAAACTTCCAATAGTGAGTGTCGGAGATTTTTCAATAACATTAATACCATTCACTTGGCATTATTTCTTCAAAGAGTGCACCATATGGTCATTTCCATTGATATGAAAAGTGACCTTGCTTTTATTGGAATCAATAACAGCCCCTACAGTATTCAAAAAGCGTCTACCAAGGATAATCGACATGTTGTCGTCCTCGGGCATCTCAATTATAACAAAGTCTATTAAGATAGTAACATTTGCAACAACAACGGGCACATCCTCACAAATACCGATAGGTATGGCAGTTGATTTGTCAGCCATTTGCAAAGATATTTCTGTAGGTGTGGGTTTATTCAAGTCAGGTTTTTTATATAAAGAGAAAGGCATAACACTAACACTAGCTCCTAAATCACACAAAGCAGTTTTGACATAATTTCTTTAGATGGAGCAAGGTATAGTTGGTATTCCTGGATCTCCAAGTTTTTTAGGTGCCCCAACCGTAAAAGAATAATTAGCAAGCATGGTGGAGATTTTAGCTTCAGGTATTTTCCTTTTATTAGTGATAATGTCTTTCATGTATTTTGCGTAAGGGGCCATCTTTAAAATATCAGCAAGCGAGTGCACAAAAAGACTGGCCTAATCATTTTAGGAAAGCGTTCAAATTCTTCATAATATAATTTCTTGGTTGATATAGGTGCAAAGGGCATCGGTTTTTGAACCCATGGTTCTCTTTCTCTTTGATGTCTTTGAGCAACAAAGTCTCTTTTATCATATCTTTTATTTTTAGGTTCTGGGTTATCAAGATCAACAGCTGGTTCTATTTCAACATCATTATCTGGTTCTTTATCTTTGTCTAGTTGAGTGTATGCATGAACATCATCATTATCTTTTTCATTATCACTAGATGAATGTTCATTACTAGATTGAGTTACAACATTAGAAATAGAAACATCATTATTATTATCAGGAGGTTTTTCTACTTCAAGTTCACTAGAGGTATGCAAAGTCCTATCATTTTTCCTTTTCTTTTTCTTTTTAGAAGGACTAGGTGCATCAGTGTAAGTTCTTTGAGAGTCTTGTTCAATTCTTTTAGGATGTCCCTCGGGATAAACTGGTTCCCGAGTTATTCTACCTCCTCTAGTCATTACTCTAACAGAATAATCATTTATATTATTGTTCATTCCATCAAGCAATTCTTTTTGAGATTTGGCAACTTGTTCTAACTGAGTATGAACCATAGAGGCAAGTTTTCCAACACCTCTAACATCATTAGTGATTCTAAATAACAAGTTACTCAAGCGAGGAATCATATCAGAATTGTATTTCAATTGTGTCAAAACATTTGCATTGAAATGATGTTGTTTTCAAATGTAGTTATCAAACTCATAAAGGCATTGACTAGGATGTTTATAGTAAGGGATGTCACTTTCATCAAATTATATTAAAGAGTTTACCTCTACCACCTCTGGTGGTGGTGTGTCAAGTCCATGTATTTCTTCAATAGGAGGTAAATTTTTGACATCTTCATCTTTAATACCTTTTTCCTTCATACATTTCTTTGCCACATGCATATCTTCAGGACTGAGATATAAGATACCACTCTTCTTTGGAGTGGGTTTAGGCAGTGATTCAGGAAGAGTCCAATCATCATAATTTTCTAATATGTTATTCAATAATTCCTCAGCTTGTTCAACAGTTCGTTCCCTGAAAACACAACCAGCACAACTATCTAGGAAGTCCCTAGAACCATCGCTTAGTCCATTATGGAAGATATCAAGTATTTCATTTTTCTTAAGAGTGTGATCAGGCAAAGCATTAAGCAATTGAAGAATCCTCCCCCAAGCTTGTGGGAGTCTCTCTTCTTTAATTTGCACAAAGTTAAATATTTCATGCAAAGTAGCTTGTTTCTTATGAGGAGGAAAATATTTTTCAAAGAGGTTATAAATCATATCCTGGGGACTACGCACACAACCAGGAGCAAGAGTGCATATGTTAGCATCACCCTTTAACAAGAATAGAAATAACATGAGAATATAATAGGTGCAAATTTTCTCATCATGAGCAAATAGGGTGGCTATGTGTCATTTAATTTAGTAATGTGTGCCACAACAGTTTCAGTTTCATAACCATGGAAAGGATCAGATTCAACTAATTAACTCTGGGTCAACAGGGAACTCATAATCCTTATTAATAACAAAGATAGGTGAAGTAGCAAACTTAGGATCGCATTTCATTCTAGCATTCAAAGATTTTATTTTCGTTTGCATAGTAATTTCTTAAGATCATCCCTATCATTGCAAGCAAGAAAATCTCTAGCTATCTCCCCATCCATACATACCCTTCAATTATCTTGGGTAATTCATATCTAGGAGAGCTAGGTCTAATAGGTGTTTCAAGATTTTCAGTTTCAAGCACTTCATCACTTTCAATAATTTCATCAGTTTTAGCATCCTCAATATCTTTAGCTCTAGCAAGTTGTTCATCAAGAAATTCACCTAAAGGCACGTCATCATCAAGCAAGGTACTAGCATCATCATGAGTATCATTCATAGCAAAAGTAGCATTGAGGGAGTCCTGGACTAGGGGGTGTCCGGATAGCCGAACTATCATCATCGGCCGGACTCCAAGACTATGAAGATACAAGATTGAAGACTTCGTCCCGTGTCCGGATGGGACTTTCCTTGGCATGGAAAGCAAGCTTGGCGATACGGATATGTAGATCTCCTACCATTGTAACCGACTCTGTGTAACCCTAGCCCTCTCCGGTGTCTATATAAACTGGAGAGTTTTAGTCCGTAGGAGACAACAATAACAACCATCATACCATAGGCTAGCTTCTAGTGTTTAGCCTCCTTGATCTCGTGGTAGATCCACTCTTGTACTAACCATATCATCAATATCAATCAAGCAGGAGTAGGGTTTTACCTCCATCGAGAGGGCCTGAACCTGGGTAAAAACATCGTGTTCCTTGTCTCCTGTTACCATCCTCCTAGACGCACAGTTTGGGACCCCCTACCCGAGATCCGCCGGTTTTGACACCGACATTGGTGCTTTCATTGAGAGTTCCTCTGTGCCGTCACAATTAGGAAGGATGCCTCTTCCCGTCTTTAAAGACCGTACCATTGCCAAAGGAGCTTTGGCCGCCGGCCAAACTATCCGGCTAGGTGGTTTTATTATGACCGCCTGTTCGGCCGTCGCTTCGATGATGACCTCTCAGGTCATCAAAAGCGATCTTCATGTCAACTCGGAATTCATCGAGCAGCTGGATCCGATGGAGCTCTCTTCCGTAAACGAGCTCTTGGATCGCATCGCTGCCCTGGGAGTCGCTACAGACTATGATCGGATCGGGCTTAAACCGATCCGAGAGACTAACTCTCCCGGGTTACCCCCACGTCGCGGTGGTAGAGGAACAACGGCGCCTCTTCTTCGATATTAAAACCAGTTATGTCGGACTCGATCCCTCCATACCGGATTCCCGCGGAGGGACGGACGTCAATCAAATACTGAACCTAAAGTCAGGCAGCGTACCAGATTTGTTGGACGACATCCGGCAATCCAAGCTTCCAAATTCGGAAACTTTTCGGTCCTTGAGCCTCAAGTCGGGCAGGGTTCCGAACTTAATTGCACACGCCCACCCAAACATAAGAGATCTATCTCAAATCCGGCAAGAGCCCACGGAGACAGTAAATCATTACTGGGCCAGATTCCTCCTGGTTATGGATAGGATAAAGGACTGCCGTGAGGAAAGCGCAATCTCAATTTTCTGCAGCAATTGCACGGACAAGGGAATCACGAATGCCATAAGTCGTCGCGAAATTACACGCTTCGCCGACCTGGCGTCCATATGTCGGTGTACTAAAGTAGGGGTACCTTAGTACCCCGAACTTGTGCACGGGCAGTCGCAGCGTCCCGCGGCAAGGCTTGCCGGGCGTCCGCCAAGATCCTTTGTCATTCCTATGACTGCCATTCAAGAACAAAGTGTTTAACTGTGAAGACAAGGCCCCGGCAAGAGGAGCTTGCCGGGAAGGCCAACCAAGGCATTTCAAGAGGCTTGCCGCGACGCACCGCGCGTCCCGGCAAGGCCCGGCGAGCGACAAGCTTGCGGGTGCGACAAGATAGCAATCGCGGCAAGGCGCTTTCCGCGGTGAGGCCACTACTCTGCGCCCACGCTCCAGCGCATCCAACGACGTGTCGCCGCAGGATCGTTCCTTGCGCACGTGGCGAGTAGCTGTGCAGCCAAGCGGGGCGAGGTGGCAAGTGAAGATGACTAGGAGGCCATCGTGGCGATCGGTGGCGGCCCTAACGGTCGTTTCCTGCACTGTTTGGGCGACCGGACGGGCATTAAATGCCCTTGTCCCCTGCCGTTAGAGTTAGGTAGGGGGCACTGTTGATAGCGGTTGTACCAACCCCCGTTTTTACTTTTTTACCCCTCTCTCTGCGTTGCCACCTGTCGGTGACCCCTTTAGACTATAAAAAGGAGGCCCATGCGCACGTAGAAGGGGTTTGACTCATTCGAGACTACCAGACGCCCACGCTCTCAAGCAAGAACAAATACAAACACAAAGCAGCAGTAGGAGTTTTATCTCTCCGGAGAGCTCCGAAGCTGGGTAAAATCCCTCGCGTGCTCGACCTCGATCTGCTCTTCGTGCGCCCTCCGCTCCATGCCGGACCGAGAAGGGGCCCTGCCCCATAGGTGTTCGTTTCCCACGACATCTTTTGCGCGCCAGGTAGGGGGCGTCGAGGTTGTGCGAACCTGATCCGGTCTTCGCGCGCGCTACATCAACATCTTCATCGACATGCCACCGAAGAAGAAGACTTCGGAGGTGGCCGCTCCGTCCACATCGATCCCACCGCCGCTGGAGCAAACGGGCGGTGGAGTAGACGCCGGCGGAGGAGCAGGCGCTGACAGGGGGACTCACGTCGTCACCAGGTCCAAGGACAAGGCCCCGCGAGCTTCGGCGTCTGTACATACACCGCACCCCTCCCAGGGAGCGCAGGATCGACAACGCCATGGTGCTCCTAGCACCGTACTCGCATTGGAGCAAGGCCGAGCTGGTGGATCGCGGGACGCTCAAGGCCAACATGCGCGTCAGCATGTGGCACGAGCGCGGTACGATCGCCTGGACAAGATGTTGCTCCTTCTAACACTGTTAGAAGTCTGAGCATATCTCGCTCCTCGCGTCGTTCGCCGCCACCACCCAAAACTTCAGAGGAAGCGCTGGCCCGAGCCCAGCTGCTTCTAGATTACCCTCCAGCGCCAGACAAGATCGACGACTGGAGGGCCACCATTCAGAGCCTCATCAGCTTCGCCAACGGGGACAAGCCCCGGCAACCGAGCACATCGAAGCCCCGGCAAGACGCCCAGGCGCAAGCCGACGCCGACAAGACCGCTGGGGGTGCCACTACCGTGCACTCCCCGCCCCGAAGGCCAAGATCGCCGACTCGCCGGGCCAACCTCGACACCGACTCCACCGCGTCGTCAGACCCGCGAGCTCGCCGCGATCAACGCCAAGTTCTCCAAGAACGATGACACGAAAGACTTCGTACTCGCATCGGCGTCGAAGAGAAGCACTGACGTCGGTCGGATCGGGCTACTGGGCCCCTTGTTGATATGCATGCGCCCGAGGCAGCGACTTGCCGTCTGTGATAGGTTGCCTGTGTTCACCCGTGAGCTGCGGCAAGTCGATGGTGATGACCAAGAACTTCAAACCAGACGCGTGCAGAAGTGCGATGGCAGGATACATCCGTCGAGTTCCTCGGCATCTACACCATAGCGGTGCGAGCTGCCGGGCGCGACGAGAAGATCCTCACCAACTACTTCCCTGGTGCTCAAGCCCAACGTCGATCTTGGCTCATGCACTTGCGGACAACTCCATCTCTTCATGGGCGGACTGTGCCATCGGTTTGTCGGCGCCTTCACGGCGACCACAAACCCCATGGCCAGGAGAGCGATCTTCATCTGCCGCCCGAAGGAAGGAGAACCCCGCGCAAGTACATATAGAGATTCAGCCAGTGCAGCGCAACATCCCAGACGTCCACCCCGCCGCGGTTATCAGCGCGTTCCATCAGAACGTGCGTAACCGCAGGATGAGGGAGGAGATGGCTATGTGCAAAATCAGAGATGTCAGCGAGCTCTATGCTCTAGCCGACAAGTGTGCACGGGCCGAAGAGGGGAGGAAACTCCCCGGAGAGAACGCAGGAGCAGAAGGATCGGCGGTGAGGATGCCTTGGCAAAGAAGAACCGAGGCGGAATAACGAAAGAGGAAGGCTAAGGATGTGCTAGTCGTCGAGCAGTCCCAAGAACGGAGGCGGCGCCGAGAAGGCCAAAGCTGGTGACTCGGCGAGGCTGTGGTGGCCGCCGACAAGCGGGGCGGCTCCGGCAAGCGATCTTGCAAGATCCACCGTACTAAGGGCCATGATCTCCGTGCCCTGCAAGAAGGTTGAGCAGATGGTAGAGCTACGAAAGCTGAATCGGCGTCGCGACAAGGAGAAGGCCTGGGAAGGTGGCGGATGATCCGCAAGAAGCGCCCCGCCGGGGAGGGCGCCATGCAAGGCCAAGCAGCGGCAAGGAGATAGGCCTCCCAGCGCCGCGAGGATGAAGCGAAAATGAAGATGATGAGATGGAGGAGGATGAGACTGATGAGCAGGAGTTTGAGAAAGCGGCGGAGGTTTTGTGCATTGGCGGCGGTGCTTCTCGCACACCTCGCACCGCCAACTCAAGCGATTGGGTGCGGGAAGTGAGCGCAGAACCGTCCGTTGAATCGCGCAAGCCTGAAGTGGTCAAAGACGCCCATCATCTTTGATGTTGAGGATCACCCTGATCGCATCACTGCGGTCGGGTGCTTGCCGATGTTGGTTTCGCCAACTATCCGCAACCTCAAGGTCACAAAGATGTTGGTTGACGGCGGGGCCGGCTTGAATTTGATCTCTTCTGCGGTGCTCAACAAGCTCCAGATCCCCGACAGTGAGCTCGAAGAGACTGGTACCTTTCAAGGAATTAACCCGGGAAGGAGCAAGCCGAAGGGGAAGATCACACTGCCGGTAACATTTGGCAGCGAGTTGAATTTTAGGACAGAGAGAGTTACATTTGACGTTGCTGATTTCCCATTGCCCTACAATGGGATACTCGGCCATCCAGCGCTTGCCAAGTTCATGGCAGCCTCTCACTATGCCTATAATGTGCTCAAGATGCCCGGTCCGATAAGTGTCATTTCTGTCCAAGGCGACAAGAAAGATGCACTTATCTGTACCGACAAGATCTACCGGGAAGCAGCAGCTGCAGCAGAACGCAAACCACTTGCCGCTGAAGCTCCCCGGGGGAAGAAGAAGACCAAGTCCGGCAAGAGTAGCTCTGATGCCCACTCCGGCAAGCGCACCTCTTCGGAGTGCTGCGCTACCGTCGAGGACGCACCATCGAGCTCCACCGGCAAGTGCAAGAAGGCAAAGATAGCTTCACCAGAGACCAAGAAAGTAGCCGCCAAGGAGGAAGGCACTGGTTGTACCTTCACCATCAGTGCCACGCTTGACCCTAAATAGGAAAGCGCGCTCGTTGCTTTCCTGCGGGCGAATGTCGATGTGTTTGCATGGCAACCATCTGTCGGTGTACTAAAGTAGGGGTACCTTAGTACCCCGAACTTGTGCACGGGCAGTCGCAGCACCCCCGCGGCGAGGCTTGCCGGGCGCCCGCCAAGATCCTCCGCCATTCCTATCTTACTGCCATTCAAGAACAAAGTATTAACTAAGACAAGGCCCCGGCAAGAGGAGCTTGCCGGGAAGTACAAGGCCCTGGCAAGAGGAGCTCGCCGGGAAGGACAAGACCCCGGCAAGAGGAGCTTGCCGGGAAAGCCAACCAAGACTCTTCAGAAAACTTGCCGCAACGCCCCGCGTGTCCTGGCAAGACCCGGCGAGCGGCAAGCTTGCTAGTGCGACAAGACAACGGCCGCGGCAAAGCACTTGCCGCGGCAAGGCTGCCACTCTGCACCAAAGCTCCAGCGCATCCAACGACGTGTCACCCCAGGGCCATCCCAGGAGCACGTGGCGAGGCGCTGTGCAACCATGCGGTGCGAGGTGGCAAGCGAAGCTGACAAGGAGGCCATCGTGGCGATTGGTGGCGCCCCTAACGGTCGTTTCCTTGCACTGTTGGGGCGACCGGATGGGCATTAAATGCCCTTGTCCCCTGCCATCAGAGTTAGGTAGGGGACACTATTGGACACTGTTGTACCAACCTGCGTTTTTACCTTTCTACCCCTCTTTCTACGCTGCCACCTGTCGGTGACCCCCTTAGGCTATAAAAGGGAGGCCCATGCGCACGTAGAGTGGGTTCGGAATTTCGGTTCCACAGCCGACTCATTCAGCACCACAACACGCTCACGCCCTGAGCAAGAACAAAATACAAGCACAAAGCAGCAGTAGGAGTTTTATCTCTCGGGAGAGCTCCGAAGCTGGGTAAAAATCTCCCCCGCGCGCTCCCGCCTCGATCTGCTCTGCGTGCGCCCTCCGCTCCCTTGCCGGACAAGAAGGGGCCCCCGGCCCCATAGGTGCTCGTGCTCCCGCAGAACCCCACGACATCTTTGGCGCGCCAGGTATGGGGGCGTCGAGGTCGTGCGTACCTGATCCGGCGTCTGCGCGCACTACATCAGCATCTTCATCAACATGCCACCGAAGAAGAAAACTTCGGAGGTAGCCGCTCCGTCTGCGACTGTCCTACCGCCACCGGAGCAAACAGCGGCGGGTGGACGCCTTGGAGGAGGTGGGCGCCGCGGGGACTCACATCGTCACCCGCTCCAAGGACAAGCCCCGCAAGGTTCAGCGTCTGCACATCCACCGCACCCCTCCCAAGAGGTGCAAGATCGACAACACCACGGCGCTCCTGGCACCATGCTCGCGTTGGAACAAGGCCAAGCTGGTGGGTCGCGGGACGCTCAAGGCCAACGTACGCGTCGACACGCTGGCACGATCGCCTTGTGGTCTCCAGCGACAAGCAGGGGGCTCCCTGGACAAGTTATGATTCCGGCAAGGATAAACCTATGCAACCAAAAAAAAGGGGTTGGTTACTGGCGACTACTTTCCGGCAGAGCTCCCCGGAGCCGCCGCCAAGAAGGCCCCCAGGATCAACCCAGAAAGCACTGAGGAGCCGTCTGCTCCGACAAGCCCTAGGGTTTGTTTCGTTGAAGCAGACGCTCCCGACAAAGCGTGTGTCTGACACGCTTGCTGTGGAGCATCACGCCGGCAGGACCAATTCTTGCCGAGAAGCGAATGTTCCCTTGAGCAGCATTTACGCCTTTAGTCCTCGTTGCCGGAGCTTGATAACGATATGGACTAGCTGTCGTTCAAAGAAGCATAGCCTTGCGGAATGCGTAAGACAGAAAAGCTAAGTTGCCAAAGTTTGAGCATAGTCGGTTTAAGTTTTTAAAGTTATACTCCTTGAAAGCGTCTGCGTGCCTTGTATGGAAAACCTCTTGCGAGAGGAATCGACTCATGGCTAAGTTAAGCCCTTGATTTGTTTTCGAGTCCGCTCAACAATACAAGCGAGCTGCAACTAGTCCCGACAAGATTTCTTGCCGGACGCAGCACCGCCAGTGGGCTGCTGATGTTCCGCACTCAGCAAGTGTGCTTGCGCCGGCAAGTTCCCTCAAAGCGTAGGGTAAAAGCATACAAGGGAGGTAACAGAGTAAAGGAAATAACATAGCAAGCTTTGCTCAGAATAAAGTTATATATTACAGTAAATAACTTGCCGTGCTCTAAAAGATTGTTCCTATGACACGTCTAGTAGCGGCAAGAACAAGGAAAAAGAAGAAAGGTGCGCCGGCACCTGGGTCCTACAAGCCAGAGTTGCCGGGGGCTGCAATATCAGATAAGTTTTTCCATCCCTCATCATGCATCCTCTTATGGACTGGGGAACGCGAAGTTATATTCCTTGAACGACCATCCCTTGTATGGAAAACCTTTGCGCGGAGGAATCGACTCGTGGCTAGGTTGCGCCCTTGATTTGTTTTCGAGTCCGCTCAACAATACAAGTGAGTTGCAACTAGCCCCGACAAGGTTTCTTGCCGGAGGCAGCACCGCCAATGGCTCTTGATGTTCCAAGACTCAACAAGTGTGCTCGCTACCGCAAGTTCCTCAAAGCGAGGGTATAAACATACAAGGCATAGAATCAAGTAAAGGATGTAACATAGCAAGTTTCCCCTTTTCATTAAAAAACATCCCACTCGGGTACAGTCCATAGCGGATGAAAAACATGAAAGAGAGGATTACAAGTTTAAAATGCAGCTAAGGCCCGAAGGCTTACAAATCGAGAAGATAAGATGCTCGTAATCCTTTCTGTCCCCCTTTTAGGAGGTAGGTCAAGGAGGCGAAGAGGGCAAAAGAGGCGCCTAGGTGAGCTACGGGTGCGAAGACACCAAGAGAACATCCGGGAGCCACCCGGAGGCAGTGGAGGCGGCGGCGCGGAAGCGAGCTCAAGACGGGCGGCAGGGCGTCGGCATCTTGTCGAGGCACCACGCCCTCGTACTCCGACTTGACGGCCTTGCCGCCACCCCTCTTCCTCTTCCGTAGCCTCCCTACGCCAGCCACCCAAGGAGACGACCCCGGGGAGTTCAAGGGGCCGGCGACCCGGATGATGGGGTCGCCGGTGACGCGTGAGGCGACGCCCGACGCCTAGTCGGGCCCGCCGCCCTCGTCGTTGCTGTCGCTCTCCCCCTCATCACTCTTGCTCGAGGGGGAGTCTTCGCTATCGGAGGAGCTGTCCACGCAGCATCTCGCCCAGGTGCCGGAGTCCCCGAAGACCTTGACGAAGAGGAGGTCGCCCTCCATTAACTTAAAATGGAGGGTAAACCCCACCGTCAAGCTGTGGATGCGGGCAAACGTCTTCCACCCTCGATCAAGATACATCACGCTAGGGGCTGGGGATACAACGCTGACTCGCGTGCCGCTGATCCCACAGCCCCTCATGCGCAACCTCAGCGTCTCGGGCGGGTCCGGCTCCATCCAGCTGCATAAGCGGGCCGGAAGCCGGGAGGCGACGACAGGTGCCAGCGCAGCTTGACGAAGAACTCCCAAGGGTCGTCCCCTGTATGGACCGCCGCGAGGGGAGGAGCCGCCGGCGGAGGCGGAGACGCTGCGCCGCCCCGTCCGCCTCTTCCTCGAGCGCCTTGACCTCGCCCATGACCACGCCCCCTCCCTCTTCCCCTTGTGGCTCGCTCTGCCACCACTGGCGCGGGATAGGGAGGGATGCGCTATCTCGCGGCGACCCTCGCCGCCACCGATGAAGGACCCGGGTTCCCTTCCTCCATGGCGAATGAGAGAAGGGGGGCAGAAGTTGAAGAAAGGAGAAGATGAGAGAGTGCGGGCTTCTGCGCTCCCCTCCCGCTCTTCTTAAAGGGGCGGAGTGGGGGCTCGACCGCCCTGCTCAGCGAATCAGAGCACGGGAAGAGCAGGGGGTCGGGGCCGACCCGCCGCCTCCGCCCGTGACGGCTCGGTCTCCCACCTCCACCGTCCGCGACCCCGAGTGCATGGGAGATGCGTGGCGAGGATGCAGAACTGAGGCGACGGTTGAGGTGACCTCACCCCGCCCCGTGATCACGGGGATGGGCGCCTCGAAAATCGCGCACGCCACCCACGTCTCCCATGATGCCGCAATCGACGTGTGCCATTGCGAGGGTACACGGTGGGTACGGAGTCGGTCCGGTCGGACCAGCCACCTGCAGCGTGCAGATGCCTTTTTGGGCTCGCCCAACAGCGCTCGGCACCGTGTATGGCCCAGCCCGGGGGCTCTGTTGGTGTACTAAAGTAGGGGTACCTTAGTACCCGAACTTGTGTGCACGGGCAACAAGAAGACTTCCAGGGCGAGGCTTGCGGGCGCCCGCCAAGATCCTCCGCCATTCCTATCTTACTGCCATTCAAGAACAAAGTATTAACTAAGAAGACAAGGCCCCGGCAAGAGGAGCTTGCCGGGAAGTACAAGGCCCCCGCAAGAGGAGCTCGCCGGGAAGGACAAGACCCCGGCAAGAGGAGCTTGCCGGGAAAGCCAACCAAGACTCTTCAGAAAACTTGCGGCAACGCCCCGCGCGTCCCGGCAAGACCCGGCGAGCGGCAAGCTTGCTGGTGTGACAAGACAACGGGCGCGGCAAAGCACTTGCCGCGGCAAGGCTGCCACTCTGCACCAAAGCTCCAGCGCATCCAACGACGTGTCACCCCAGGGCCATCCCAGGAGCACGTGGCGGTATTTGTGCAGCCATCTTGGTCGAGGTGGCAAGCGAAGCTGACAAGGAGGCCATCGTGGCAATCGGTGGCACCCCTATGATCGTTCCTTACCTTTGTTGGGGCGACCGGACGGGCATTAAATGCCCTTGTCCCCTGCCGTCAGAGTTAGGTAGGGGACACTGTTGGACACTGTTGTACCAACATGCGTTTTTACCTTTCTACCCTCTTTCTACGCTGCCACCTATCGGTGACCCCCTTAGGCTATAAAAGGGAGGCCCATGTGCACGTAGAGTGGGTTTGGAATTTCGGTTCCACAGCCGACTCATTCAGCACCACAACACGCTCACGCCCTGAGCAAGAACAAAATACAAGCACAAAGCAGCAGTAGGAGTTTTATCTCTCCGGAGAGCTCCGAAGCTGGGTAAAAATCTCCCCCGCGCGCTCCCGCCTCGATCTGCTCTGTGTGCGCCCTCCGCTTCCTTGCCGGACAAGAAGGGGCCCCCGGCCCCATAGGTGCTCGTGCTCCCGCAGAAACCCCACGACACCATCTGACATCCCCAGTGTTCCCAGGAAAGTAATTGAGCACCACCTTGCCGTCTGTCCTCACGCGCGGCCCGTCAAGCAGAGAGTCAGGAAGCAAGCGGTGGAACGCCAAGAGTTCATTGCGGAAGAGATCAAGAAGTTGGAAGCAGCAGGCCTCGTCCGAGGAGTACTCCATCCAACGTGGTTAGCCAATCCAGTAGTCGTGCGCAAGGCGAACGGGAAGTGGAGGCTTTGTATTGACTTCACGGATGTTAATAAAACTTGTCCCAAAGATCCATTTCCGTTGCCGCGCATTGACCAGATTGTCGACTCCACGGCAGGATGTGATCTGCTTTCATTTCTCGATGCATACTCAGGATACCATCAGATCTTCATGGCAGAGGAGGATGAAGAGAAAACCGCATTCATTACTCCATGTGGCACGTACTGCTTTGTACGAATGCCTTTCGGACTAAAGAATGCTGGTTCAACATTTGCAAGAGTAGTCAGTCATGCTTTTGAGCCACAGGTGCACAGAAATGTAGAAGCTTACATGGATGATATAGTGGTCAAGAGCAAAGACAGAGAAACTTTGGTTCAAGATTTGGAAGAGACTTTTGCAAATCTGCGCAAGATCAATCTCAAGTTAAACCCCGAGAAGTGCGTGTTTGGAGTTCCTTCCGGCAAGCTCCTCGTTTCTTTGTATCCCAGAGGGGAATTGAAGCCAACCCCGACAAGATCAAGGCCATCGAGCAGATTGAAGCCCCGAAGCGCGTCAAGGATGTGCGAAGGCTTGCCGGCTGCGTTGCTGCTCTCGATGAGGTTCATTTCTAAGTCTGCTGTGGCGCCCGCCATTTTCAAAATTTTGAAAAAGGCAGGTCCAATGAAATGGACTCGAGCGGAGGCTGCGCTCTGAGATTTGAAGAGATACATCCTCCACCCCAGTACTTCTCGCACCTAAAACACAAGAGAAGTTGCTGCTATATCTAGCGGCAACCAATCAAGTGGTTAGTGCTGCATTAGTAGCGGAGAGGGAGGCAGATGATGAGCCAGCAACCGCGGCAAGCGAGTCCAGCGACAAGCAGGGGGCTCCCCCATCAAGCTCTGGTCCCGACAAGGATGAATCTGTGCAGTCGCAGGAAGAGAAACAGAAGAAGATGGTGCAGCGCCCAGTTTATTTTGTCAGTTCCCTTCTGCAGGGGGCTAGATCAAGGTACTCTGGTGTGCAGAAGTTGCTTTTCGGCCTTCTCATGGCCTCGAGGAAGCTGCGCCATTACTTTCAAGCACATGAGATCACAGTTGTCACTCGCTTTCCGTTGAAGAGGATATTGCGAGAATCCGAAGCAACGAGCAGGATTGTCGAGTGGGCACTGGAACTGTCGAGCTTTGGCCTCAAGTTTGAAAGTACTTCAACTATCCAGAGCCGAGCATTGGCAGAATTCATAGCAGAATGGATGCCAACACCTGATGAAGAAACTCCGGAGAAGAGCATCCCCGTCAAGGAAGCGAACAAGGAATGGATCATGTACTTTGATGGTGCCTTTTCGCTGCAAGGCGCCGGCGCAGGTACGTTACTTGTCGCACCCACTGGAGAGCACCTCAAGTACGTGATCCAAATGCACTTTCCCAAGGAGCAAGCAACAAACAATACTGCAGAGTATGAAGGCTTGCTTGCCGGACTCAGGATCGCGGTAGACCTTGGGATCAAGAAGCTCATTGTCAGGGGTGACTCACAGCTTGTCGTCCACCAAGTGAACAAAGATTATCAGAGTCCGCTGATGGAAGCCTACATTGATGAAGTGAGGAAGATGGAAGAGCATTTTGACGGCCTGCAGATGGAACATGTTCCAAGAGCTCCGAACGACGTTGCAGACGGCCTGTCAAAGTGCGCCGCACTCAAGTTACCTGTGGAACCAGGAATTTTTGTGCTCAAGCTGACTCAGCCATCTGTAACACCATCAATAGGACAGAGCAAGAAGAGAAAGTTGGTTACTGGCGACTACTTTCCGGCAGAGCTCCCGGAAGCCGCCGCCCAGAAGGTCCCCAGAATCAACACAAAGAGTGCTGAGGAGCAGTCTGCTCCGACAAGCCCTAAGGCTTGTTTCGTTGAAGCAGACGCTCCTGACAAGTTGTGTCCCGACATGCTTGCCGGGGAGCATCACGCTCCGGCTGAATCACAGATTCTTGCCAAGGAAGCAGATGTTCCCGCAGCAGCATTTGCGCCTTTAGTCCTTGTCGTTGAGCCACAGGCTCCGGCATGGGCACAGCAGATCGTCCATTTCCTTCAAACAGGAGAACTTCCCGATGAGCAAGAAGAAGCGGAGAAAGTAGCCCGGCAATCAAGTATGTACCAGTTTGTCGATGACATACTGTACAGAAGAAGATTCAATGGAGTGAAATTGAAGTGCATTTCCCGGGAAGAGGGACAGGAGCTGTTGGCGGAGATACATGGAGGCATATGTGGTCACCACATTGGCGCAAGAGCACTTGCCGGCAAAGCATTCCAGCAAGGTTTCTTTTGGCCGACAGCCCTCTAGGATGCAACTGCACAAGTAACCAAGTGTGAAGCGTGCCAGTTCCACTCCAAGCAAATACATCAACCAGCTCAAGCTCTCCAAACAATCCCTTTATCCTCGCCATTTTGATGCAGGGGCTCGACATCCTCGGCCCCTTTCCCGAGAAGTTCGGGGCTTGAGTACTTATACGTGGCAATCGACAAGTTCACGAAGTGGCGAAGGTGGAGGCGATGAGGAAGGTGACAGCACGATCGCGATCAAGTTCTTGGTCAATTGTTTGCCGCCGAGTCCCTAACGGGATCATCACCGACAACGCACGCAATTCATGAGCTGCACCTTCATGCGAGACGTCCAAGATCTTGGCGCCAAGATCTCGCCGCTTGTTGCTCACCCGAGAAGCGGTCAGCGGAGAGGGCAACGCTGAAGTCTTGTGCGGGCTCAAGACCAGAACTTTCGACACGCTGCACAAGTGCGGAAGAAATTGGATTGAGGAGCTGCCAGTGGTTCTTTGGTCGATCAGGACGACGCCAAATCGAGCCACTGGCCAAACACCTTTTGCTCTTGTCTACGGAGCAGAGGCAGTTCTCCCCACAGAACTCGTATACGGATCGCCTCGAGTGCTCGCTTATGATGAGCTTGAGCAAGAGCAGCTGCGGCAAGATGACGCGCTGCTCCTCGAGGAGGATCATCTTCAGGCTGCTGTACGAGCTCCTTGCTACCAGCAAACTTTGCGCCGCTACCATAGCCGCGAAGTTAATGCCAGAAGCTTCGAGGAAGGCGACCTTGTTCTTCGGCGCGTTCAATCCGCCAAGAATTCCAACAAGTTGACGCTAAAGTGGGAAGGCCCTTATCGGGTAAAGCGAGTCACTAGGCCTGGCGCTGTCCGCCTTGAGACCGAAGATGGAATTCCGGTGAGCAACTCCTGGAACACAGAGCATCTTCGCAAGTTTTACCCATAAGGCGCGGTTGCCGGAACCTGCTGTCCCGGCAACCACCTTTTGTACAAGCGTTGCCGTTGTTGCATGTAACCCTTTGTACAAAGCCGGGCGCAGAACCCGTGCATGAATAAAGATCGTATGCTCAGCACATGTGGTCAAATTTCATGCTTTCTTTCTTTTTTGCATGTATTATCTCACACTTTGTGCAACACCTGCCCCCGGTAAGCAATAACGAGCCTTAAGGCTCCATAACTTTATTTTCTCTTCTTTCTTTTGCTCAAAAAGAAGATTCCTCCGCCCACAAGTTCATCGGGGGGGAAGGGAGAAGATAATGATGTGGACTAGGCGTCGTTCAAAGAAGCATAGCCTTGCCGGGACACAAACGACAGAAAAGCTAAGTTGCCAAAGTTTGAGCACAGTCAGTTTTAAATTTTTAAGTTATATTCCTTGAACGACCGTGCCTTGTATGGAAAACCTGTGAGCGGAGGAACCGGCTCATGGCTAAGTTGCGCCCTTACTTTGTTTCGAGTCTGCTCAACAATGAAAGTGTGCTGCAACTAGCCCCGACGAGGTTTCTTGCCGGAGGCAACACCGCCAGAAGTCTTGCGATGTTCAAGACTCAGCGCTTCATGACAAGCGTGTTTTTACTGCAAGTTCCCTAAAAGCGTAGGGTAAAAACATCCAAGGGATGAAACCGAATAAAGGAAGTAACATAGCAGACAGTACCCAGAATAAAGTTATTACAATAAATAACTTGCCGCGCTCTAACAGATTCTTCCCATGACATATCTAGCAGCGGCAAGAAGAAGGAAGGGAGAAGAAGGGTGGCCTAATCCACGCGCTCGCCATCAACCCTCCTGACCTCATTCACCTTGTCCACAATGGGTGCGACAATGGCTTTGAGCTCTTCAAGATCAGCACCCGCCGGCAGCTTCTTTAGGACGTGGGTGAGGTCGAGGCCCGGGTTGCGGAAGAGTATCTTCACCAACACCTTCTCCAAGACCTTGGCGCAGATTGCGCGCGATTCTTCGGCCAGCTTCTCCGGGATCCTTTCCCGGAGCTGCTGGAGAGCCGTCGCCACACCCTTGAAGAAAAGAGTAAGCTTGGCGCTGGGCTGGAGATTCTCGTCAGAGGAGTACCCAAAGCCCGCCAAGTCCAGTTCCGCCAGCTCTTCATCAATGGTTGCAGCGATATTGACGAGGCCCTCCGTCCAGATCTCCACCGTAGCCCTGAAGGTGTTTTGAGTCTCGGCAGCTCTCGTCAGTAGCTCCTCGTTGCCCTTGATCTCCTTCTTCAAGTCATCCTCTCGCCTCTTGGCGGCGTCAAGTGTCTTCGTCAAGGTGGCCAGCTTCATCTCCAGATCAGCGCTTGAGTCCTTGGCGGCGTTCAATTCCTTGACCTTGTCGGCGAGTTGAACTTGCAGATCGCCATGGGCAAGTGCATCCTTCTCGCGTTCGCGCTGGAGTGCGGAAAGCTCTTCATTCTTCCCTTTCATGTCCGCCTCCAGCTTCGTCACCTTCACCTCTAACTCCTTCTTGGCGGCCTCAGCAGCCGCGGCGGCATCTTTCGCCTCCTTGAGTGCCCCGCCAAGTGATTCCTCCCGTGCGGCGAGCTCCTTCTCGTGGCTGTCCAAGTTAACCTTTTTCTGCGTCAGTGCACCTTCCCGCCTAGACATCTCCTCGGCGGCGAGCCTCTGCTGCTCCTCGGCTTCAGCCTTTTCCAGGATGAACGCCTTCTTCGCCTCGTCAAGTTACGCCCTCTCCTCCGCAATAGATCGGAGGGCCTCCTGGTTGCGGCTCTTGAGCTCCTCCGCATGCTTCTCTATGTCAACTCCCGCCCGCGCGACAAGCGCTTCCCGGGACTCAAGATTCGCTTGCCGGGCGCGGTAGAGTGGCACCAACTTCCAGAGCAACTGCTCCTCCTCGGACTCGCCACTGCTGCTGCTGGGCTGAAAGTGCAACTAATCCCCGGGTGGTTTTGGTAATTAATAACAACATATGTATCATTGAACTAATAGTTACTTGGGAATCATTTCAGAAAGTTCAGTGATATGGGTATGGCAAGGACTGAAGAAGTGGACCCCTCAAAATGCTAAGGCAAGCATTGGCAAAAGCTCAAGACTCCATTTTTGGTTTAGTGATCCAAGATCACATTGAGTCCATAGGAAAAGCCAATACTATAAAAAGGGGATGAGGTTATGATGATGATCTGGTTGCTCAAGTGCTTAGTGATACATCTCCTAAACTATCAGCAACTTTCACTGCCATATACACTCATAAGTAGTCTCGGTCCCACCGATATTCCAAACTCAGTCACACCGAGATGAACCACCTCAGCCATAAAGCCAAACCCTAGCAAACTCGGATTTTCCGATTCGAACTCGGTCTCACGAAAAATGAGTTGCCAAGCTTCGTAACATACGTCATCAAATCGGTGTCACCGAGATGATGAAGTCGATCCCACGAAATTGGCATGCTCTTGTCATTACGAATCGGACTAACCGAGATTGTATTTTCGGTCCCACCGAAAATCCAGCGTTCACATTATTTGAACTATCGGTCTCACCGAGTTGTCAACTTCGGTCCCACCGAGATTGCTCAAATGTGTGTAACGGTTGGATTTTGTGTGGAGGCTATAAATACCCTCCACCCCTCTTCATTAGTGGAGAGAGCCATCGAAAGAACTACCACTCCTACCTTACATTTACGAGAAGAGAACTACCTACCCTTGTGTTGAGATCAAGTTGCTCCACTCCCACCATATGAAGCTTGATCTCTAGCCTTCCCAAGTTGCTTTCCACTCAATCCTTTCTTCCACCACAGCCAAATCAGTGAGGAGAGTTGAGTGTTGGGGAGATTATCATTTGAAGCACAAGAGCAAGGAGTTCATCATCATCTACAACATCTATTACCTTTTGGAGGTGGTGCCTCCTAGATTGGTTAGGTGTCGCTTGGGAGCCTCCGTCGAGATGTGGAGTTGAACCAAGAAGTTTGTAAGGGCAAGGAGATCGCCTACTTCGTGAAGATCTACCCGAGTAAGGTTAGCCCTCCGTGGGCGTAGGCCATGATGGAATAGACAAGGTTGCTTCTTCGTGGACCCTTCGTGGGTGGAGCCCTCCGTGGACTCTCATGGCCGTTACCCTCCGTGGGTTGAAGTCTCCATCAGCGTGGAAATGCGATAGCACCACCTATCGGAACCACGAGAAAAATCACCGCGTCTCCAAAATTGCGTTTGCTCTTCTCCACCTCTCTTTACTACATGTGCAATTTACTTTCCGCTGCCTATACTCTAGAATTGCATGTGTAGGGTGATGCTTGACTTGATCATAATT
Source organism: Aegilops speltoides (assembly GCA_021437245.1). Classification (NCBI taxonomy): domain Eukaryota; kingdom Viridiplantae; phylum Streptophyta; class Magnoliopsida; order Poales; family Poaceae; genus Aegilops; species Aegilops speltoides. Next base: position 38,834 of record JAHHZJ010001635.1, read on the forward strand.
GTGAATCTGCCAAAACTGTTCTTTGTCAAAAGGAGAATTTTATATTGTCAAGTAGTCTAATCACCCCCTCTAGACATACTTTCGATCCTACAAGTGGTATCGAGCTTTGGTCTCCATTGTATTGGTTTCCATTGCATTGGACTCCATAAGCTTGGTTTCACAACCTAGGAGAGTATGGCGTCTAGTGAGGGTAATTTTAAGTAGAGGTCCTTACTTTGATGGTACAAATTTTGCTAGTTGGAAGCATAAAATGAAAATGCATATTCTTGGTCATAACCCAGCCGCATGGGGCATTATTTGTGTTGGTATGCAAGGTGAATTCTTGAGGAAGGAAAAGTTCGGATCGCTGGCTACAATGGAAGAATTGCGGATGTTGCAAAACAATGCTCAAGCTTGTGACATTCTCTTCAATGCCTTGTGTCGAGGAGTTCAACAAAATCAGCCATCTTGAGAATGCAAAAGAGATTTGGGATACTTTGGTTGAAATGCACGAAGGTACCGAGTCCGTGAAGGAGTCAAAGCTAGATATTCTTCAAGGTCGACTTGACAAGTTCAAGATGAAGGATGGTGAAGGAAGTCGCTGAAATGTACTCTAGGCTTGCTCTCATCACAAATGAGATTGCCGGCTTAGGAAGCGAAGAAATGACCGACCGATTCATCATCAAGAAGATTCTCGAGCTTTGGATGGAAAGTATGACACCGTGTGCACTTTGATCCAAATGATGCCAAACTACAAGAATCTCAAGCCAACCGAAGTCATTGGAAGAATTGTTGCTCATGAGATGACACTTAAGGATAAGGAAGAGCTTCACAACAAGTCAAGTGGTGCTTACAAAGCTACAAGTGATGCTCCCACAACCTCAAGTGACAAGTTAGTTTCCAATGAAGAGATAAGCCTAATGGTCAAGAACTTCAACAAATTCTACAAGAATAGAGGCAAAGAGAGAAGCTCGAAGTCTAGATCATATGATGAAAAGAGATCTTCTAGTCGCGATCGAAACTGCTACAATTGTGGAAGACCCGGACACTATTCAAATGAGTGTATGGCTCCCCACAAAAGAAGAGAAGAATCTCCAAGAAGAAGAAGCTCAAGAAATGAGTCACCTCGGAAAGAGAGAAGGAGCAGAGATGATCGTTATGAACGAAGACCCTCTCGGAGAAGCAAGGATTCGGAGAGGAAAGACAAGTCATCAAGGAGCTACACAAGAAGAAAACATCAAGCTCATGTAGGTGAATGGGTCTCGGCTCCGACTCAGACAATCAATCGAAGGAAGCTATCACTCCAACTCCGACTACTGATCAAGATGAAGGTGTTGCGGTCTTGCTCTCGTATCCTCCAACTCCAACTCCTCGACTTATTTGATTCACCAAATGAGGGAATTGGAAGATGCTTCATGGCTAAAGGCCCCAAGGTATCACACCCTGAATTCATTGACTTTGATAGTGATGAGGATGACTTGCTTGGTGAAGATGAGCTCTTACTTGATAAATCCAATGAACCTAGTAACGATGAACATGCTAGTAGTCTTTATAGTCGAGAAGAGTTGAATGACAATGCTATGAAGGAGATTGAGCGTCTAACTAAAGAACTAAACACTCTTAAGTTAGCTCATGAAACAACTCAAGAAGATCATAGAGAGCTCCTAAGATCTCATGAGAAGCTACGCTTCGAGAAGCTCACTCTAGAGCAAGAACATGAGTTTCTAAAAGCAATCAATGACGATCTTCGAAAGAAGAGTTCTTCATATCTTGCCGAACGACTTCTCTTGTCGAATTTATTGCCACCCATTAAGACTAAGCATGACAAGCATAAGAAAAATTCTTTCTCTAGTAGTAACAATAACCATGCTAAATCCAATGTTGTTGCTTCTAGTAGTTCTCTTGATTCCACTAACAATGTTTCAAGCCAAGTTACACTTGAGCAAGAAAATAGTTTATTGAAAGGTATCATAGAAAGGTGTCTACAAGAGCCTTGCGGAAGCAAGAACTTTGAGAAATTGTTCGCAAGCAAGGAAGGCACCGGAAGAATCAAGGAATTGGTTTTGAGCAAAAGTTCAATGCCGAAGGTGTTGAATGGGAAGAAGGTCAATATCCTACTCCGCAGTTTGTTCCTCAAAAGGAGAAGTATGATCCTACTTCTTCCAATGTGGAACAAGCTCAAGATGACCTTCCACCACAAGACCACAAGCTAAAAGGCAAGGACAAGCTTCAAGAGGAGATTGATGCATTTGTTGAAGCACCTCAAGCCATGGTCAAGTGGGTTCCCAAGAAGACTTCAAGTTCTACTTCGTCAAGCTCAACTACAACCCCAAGGATTCCCATCAAGATGATGTGGATCCCGAAGAAGAAGAACTAGAAAGTTCTTGAGGGTGACTCCGCCAACATACTTTACTCACATTCATTTTGGCAAAAACTTGTGCAATCAACTTCCACATCGTGCACTAGTTCATGGAGTCACAAACCCTCTTGTTGGTAAGTCAAGGGACAAGGTAATCATTGCTTTCATGGACATCATCTATTGTGAATTTCAATCTATATCCATGGATATCCTTGTTTGTTCCTTGTGGGACTAACCCATGTAGGTATTGAAAGTGCCCGAATCCAAAGGATAGCTCCCAACTCTTGATGATCTTCATCAACATTGAACATCCACAACTTCAACATCTACATGAAGTCTTCTACGACAACCCAAGGTTAGTTTGACCCTTTAAAGGGGTTCTCACATCTAGGGGAGCTTTGCTCTAAAAATTGAGCTAAAGCATCTTCAAATGATGTGAACACATCAATGCTTTATGTAAAAGTGGTAACCCCACTTGTGCTTAAACGATGAGTATGACCTATGATCAAATGTTCTCATTTGGCTCCTAAGTCAATATACTCATATAAAGATGACCTAGTCATCGACAAATTGTGTGTTAGTTGCTAAAGTTTTGATTGTGCATCTTTGACACATATTTCATTTGCTATCTTATTGTGTGAGCATGTTGGATGCATGATTTTATCCATTCGAGGACATCCATTTGTTGTTTTGGTCATTTTGATTTTTTCGACCAAATGGATGGACAAGAATGCCTAAATACCTCCCTAGCTATCTATGCTTTCTTGTCTCAAATTCTATTCATGCTTACATCACAAATTTTGAACAAGTCATTTTCGGACCCTCGGGTGAGGAGCACTGAGCCACCGATCCGTCAAGGGCTAATTTCCAAAACCTTCTAATTGATTTGGTCGGACCAACTCACTCAAACTCGGTCGAACCGAAAGCATTTAGACTGATCTAGGTTTTCACCTCGGTGAAACCGAGTTGTGATTTTCGGCGTGACCGAAGTGCATAACTGCCTAGCAGTTATCCATCTCGGTGCCACCGAGTTTTACAACTCGGTCCCACCGTCGACAAAGGGTATATATACTCAGGGGGCGCGTTGATTCCTCCTTCAAACGTTTAGCCCCACACCCCTTCTTGCCGTCACCTTGGTCTCCGGATCGTCGCCGCCGCGCTTTGTGCACCCTCGCCTCAGTCTCCGTCACCGTCAGCGGACATCTCCTCGCGCCGTTGCCGCCGTGAAAAACTCCACCAAGTTAGGGTGAGTTTGATCCCTCGTGCTCCCATCTCCGATTCAATGCACGTTTGGATTGCCTAGTATCTTGCCACGATTGAAATCCTCCTGTACATCAGATTAGTTCGTTTGAACTAGATTGAGTAAAAGTTTTAGGGTTAGGTTTCCATGAACACATCTCGGTGAGACCGATTTTATAGTTTCGGTATGACCGATTTGGCCTATGGCCATTGCACTTTGCACCCTTTGGTCCAACGAGTTGTGCAAATCGGTGTGACGAAATGAAAATTCTGTGAAACCCTAGTGTTTTCGGCGGGACGAAACCCACCGGTCAAACCGAAAGTGGTGTGAAAGCTCTGTTTAACACTTCGGATTCACGAACCTTAAACTTCGATCGACGAAATGTCTTCTGTGAAAACCTAATACTAGAATTTGAACTCATTTGTTTGCAAAAACTTCGCATTTTGTGATGACTCTTCTTCTCTGCCTACACCTTATCTATTCACGGGTTGTTAGCCATGTCGGATGCGGTGTGATCGAACAGTCGAGACACCCATTGCGAGATATTCAGAGGCGGGCACTAGTCCTGATCCTAGCAGCTCATCTGATGATGGTGAGAGGAGTACACCAAGTGGCTTGCCTCCTGCAGCCACCAGAGCTAGAAAGAAGAGGAATTCAGATGATGAAGTTTCAGATTTTGTTGTTGAGGAAGAGGTAACCTCAAAGCCTAAAAGGAAGGTTGTTGCCAAAGAGCAACAAGGTCAACAAACTAAGAAGGGTACCAGCAAAGTCAAGCAGTCAACTGTTGCCAAGAAGCTGAATTTGGGAGAGGCAGCTGCAAGCAAAGTGAAGAAAACCTCCAAGAGAAAGAGGATAGTGCATGATGCAGCAGAAGAAGATGAGGATGAGGAAGCACCCCAGCCTCCTCCTCAGAAGCCTAAGTTCATGGGTGATGCCATTAAGGTGGAGCCACATCAAAGCCCAAGCAATCTGCTCCAGCTAAGGCAGCTCCAGCAAAGAAAGCCTCTTGCCAAGCCCAAGAAGACCGTCGAGAAACATTCCAGCGTCTGAAAAGAACAAGGATGATGTGCCACCAGTGTGTCGATGATGAAGGACCAGTTTCTTTGAAACTTCGTCCAAAACTGCCACTACATAATGATGCTCATCCTCAAGCTGAGGATATGAAGGCAAGGAAAGATAGAGGTCTCGGGCTATGGAGACAAACTGACCCATATGCCGTGAGGAGAAGAACTGCTTTGTTGATCCCAGATTTCACACGAGAGCAGCGGGACTTCTATGAGACCGTCTTGATGGACAAGAAGCCCATAATCGCAGACACAAGATATGTTATTTGGAAGTACATTGTGATGAAGAGCACAGAGATTTCTTTCCACATGTGCATGAAAGTTTCACTTTGCATGTGGTGTTGCAGATTTTGTAGGTCGAAATTGACCCGGTTGGAGCGATGAGATGATAATGCAATTTTATACCACAGCTCATTTCTACCGATGGGAAGATTATATGGATGGTGAAGGTCAAAGATTTTCTTCTTCAGTTGAAGAATGGGCAGAAATTCTGAATGCTCCAGTGCAACGAGAAGATGATATTGATGTATATGGGATTCCAAAGAAGAATCATGAATCCATGAAGAACATGTACAAAGAGGTTCACCAAAGGATTTGGGAATCTGGAAGCTCGGCTCGATCTACTATCTCGAGCAGGCTTACCTACCACTAATACCATTTTGAGGCATACCTTGATGCCCAAATCTGGAGATCATCACATGATCGAGAGGATACTCTATCAACATGCTGCACATACTTGATGAAAGCACCTTTCAAGGTGATGGACTTGATGGTAGAGACCATTAAGAGGACTGCGGTGACGAGAAAAGGTCATGTGGATTTGCCCATGATTGGATGCTTATCAATGCCAAGTTTGCACGGGCACATTCTTGTTGGATAGAGAACATTTACCCTTGCAGCGAGCATGAAGACAATGTTGTTGTGATGAATGAGGAGGATCCAACATCTGTTGAAGGTCAAGCCAAGATCAAAGCTGCTAAGAAAGCCAAAGGCGACAAGGAAGCAAAGAAGAGCAGCAGCTAAACCAAAGAGTTTCAGAGAGCAAATTCTTGAAGCTACCCAAAGGATTGAACAACGCTGGCCAGACATTGAGCAGTCTCGGAGAGCTTAGAGAGGATTGTTGAGGACAAGATCCACGCTCTGGACATGAAGTCGATGAAGTGCAAGTATTGTCAACAAGCTCGAGGCGGACATTGAGGAAGCAAAGAGGGAGAAGGAAGAGCTTATCGTGAGATGCAGGATGACTTAGTCCAGGATGCTTATCAACAGATCGCTCCGGTTCCCACAGGACTCCGATCATTTGCTATTCGATGGTGACACGGGACTACTGACAAAGCACCTCCACAGTTCGATTGCTCCTACTCCAGCTCCAGCTCGGTGACCACTCCTCCAAAGACAGACATCGGTGAAGTCTTCGCCGATCTTTGTCATATCCACTCCGACATCAACCAGACAGGAGCCGCCACAGAGTCCCAGTGGCGCTTAGCTCTATGCTTTTTCGAACTTTTTGGTAACTTGTTGCCAAAGGGGGAGAAATTGTCTAGATCATAGGACTTCGAGAGAGAGAGTGTTGTTGTCGCTTTTGCTCTTTCGTTCTTTTGCAGTTTCTTTGAGATACTTTTGGCTTTCGAGACATTCAGTGTGTTTGATACTCCGTTTGATTCTACCTTAATGAGTGCTTGGTCGTACTATGCCTTAATGTGTGCTTAATGCTTATCATATGCCATTCCTATCTTGTATGACCATTTACTCATGTCTTGGTGATTGGGTGCATGCTGTTCATTCTTATCATTTTGTGCGCTCCACCAAGATGTATGTGACATGGAAGAGTGACCCATGATCCTAATCGATTGTGCATTTGCATTCAAACGCAAATCTTAAATAATGCACAAATTTAGGGGGAGCTCTTACTTATCACATACTTCTCAAAGCGACGATATTATTCATTGATTATATCCTTTGTCGAAGCTTTGATCTATATGTTGTCATCAATTACCAAAAGGGGAGATTGAAAGTGCAACTAATCCCGGGTGGTTTTGGTAATTAATAACAACATATGTATCATTGAACTAATAGTTACTTGAGAATCATTTGAGAAAGTTCGATGATATGGGTATGGCAAGGACTGAAGAAGTGGACCCTCAAAATGCTAAGGCAAGCATTGGCAAAAGCTCAAGACTCCATTTTTGGTTTAGTGATCCAAGATCACATTGAGTCCATAGGAAAAGCCAATACTATAAAAAGGGGATGAGGTTATGATGATGATCTGGTTGCTCAAGTGCTTAGTGATACATCTCCTAAACTATCAGCAACTTTCAACGCCATATACACTCATAAGTAGTCTCGGTCCCACCGATATTCCAAACTCAGTCACACCGAGATGAACCACCTCAGCCATAAAGCCAAACCCTAGCAAACTCGGATTTTCCGATTCTGAAATCGGTCTCACCGAAAAATGAGTTGCCAAGCTTACATAACATACGTCATCAAATCGGTGTCACCGAGATGATGAAGTCGGTCCCACCAAAATTGGCATGCTCTTGTCATTGCACGAATCGGACTAACCGAGATTGTATTTTCGGTCCCACGAAAATCCCAACGTTCACATTATTTGAACTATCGGTCTCACCGAGTTGTCAACCGGTCCCACCGAGATTGCTCAAATGTGTGTAGCGGTTGGATTTTGTGTGGAGGCTATAAATACCCTCCACCCCTCTTCATTACGTGGAGAGAGCCATCGAAAGAACTACCACTCCTACCTTACATTTACGAGAAGAGAACTACCTACCCTTGTGTTGAGATCAAGTTGCTCCACTCCCACCATATGAAGCTTGATCTCTAGCCTTCCCAAGTTGCTTTCCACTCAATCCTTTCTTCCACCACAGCCAAATCAGTGAGGAGAGTTGAGTGTTGGGGAGATTATCATTTGAAGCACAAGAGCAAGGAGTTCATCATCATCTACAACATCTATTACCTTTTGGAGGGTGGTGCCTCCTAGATTGGTTAGGTGTCGCTTGGGAGTGTGGGGACCCCGACTTGCAAGTCGTGATCACCGAATGCACGTGTACAGTGATCCCAGAGATCAATGCTCACTGAACACACAGAAGCTGAATAACAAGAGTCTTACATCCATACATACCGTCTTACACAAATAGTGACCATCATGGTCAGGTCTTACATCGATAAAGCCTTAAGGGCTGAACATCAAATGAAACATAGCAGCGGAAAACATCATCGATAAGTAGAACCCATGCCATCTGCCTTAACCCTACAGGCATTACGTTTGGGAAACGTCCTAGTTCGCATGATCGTCTCCAAAGAACTCTTCTTGAACTCCGGTTCTTCCATGCCTGGTCAATTAAATAACCGTGGCAAGCCAATGAGTACTTTGAATGTACTACTTAAGCAACCCATGATTTGGTTCAAGATGCGGTAATGCATGACATAGGCAAAGTTTTGCATAAAGCTAGTTTTGAGTGCAGGACATGTTCAACATCCTATAAAGCATGCATCAAGAGAATTCCAGTAACCGTAAGAACTGGTCACAGATATCAACATAAATAGAATGGGCATCAACCCATTTATCATAAACGGAGTGGGCACCAACCCATCTCAATCGTGTCAAGTCCTGGACTTGATCCATGACAACACCATCATCTCACACACACCGGGGTTGAAAACAAGTGGATGTAGCCCAAGAGCGGTTACCCAACTGTCCATGACCGTGGACACGGCTATTCGAATAGTTTTACACTCTGCAGAGGTTGCACACTTTACCCACTAGATCCGGGAACTTCGTGTCAAACCACGACCAGCGGTACTTCAAGTACCGGGGTAAGCACCGATCACTACCTTTCCTAGGCGACACTAACATGGAGTCCACTCGATTAGTAGTAACCCCGTGCCAAACATTTCACATCATAAAATCATGGAGCCTCGCTCCCATATTCATCACATACCACAAGCACGGGGTACCAGCGGTGTGTCCGGTGCCCATGAAAACAGTCATGGCCGCCCTACAGCACGACCCGTCCCAGAGAGAGCACCAACTCTCCCCGTCACTAATGTCACGGGCTCCAAGCTAGTATCGGTCTAGGTACTCAACAATGCCCTTTCCCATATAAGGGTAGAGTGGTCGCGCATGTAAGGTTGGAATAGCAGTGCATAACTCCGACCAATCCGTTTTGAAAACCACACACCCTTTTTGCTTGGCACACCACTTCGTCATCAAGTGGTCACCCGTCTCATCATCTCCCTCGGGCATGAGTGGCACCCGACGGGGTTTTCGAAAATACCTTTGAAATCACTTTGCCTCCTTCACCATGCATATTCCCATCCCTTTTGCATAGCATCTACTTTAGCATCCTATCTACTCCCACCGGCATAACCCTCATAAGAAGGTAGGGCCATGCACCATGCAAGTACCAACGAGGAATTGTAATCGTGGCAACCACCCATGTGGTTCACCATCTCGTCATGATTCCGATGCATCATCAACAAAGAGCTAAAAATGACATGCATATAAAGGGGTATCATAGTCATGGTCAAAGGGCTGCTTGCCTTGGTTGGCTTGGTCTTCAAAGTCTTGAGGCCCTGCTCCTCCTTCTTCCTCGGCTACCTCGTCAAATCACGGGATCTAACGTTGCAAGAAAACAACGGAAAAATAAGGCAATAATAAAAACAGAAAAGTCAAAGTGCTCGAAAAATGTCAACTTAATTTTGTAAAATACTAGGAGGAAAACTAGGAAGGGGCAACTTTTGGTTTTGGTTACGGAGCAGCAAAATAGGAGTTATGGATTTTCAAAGGCTCATTTAAATGTCAAAAACCACATTTAAATATTCTGAGAAAAGAAAAGGTGATTGGATCTGAGTGAAAGTTGCACCATTAAATAGATTGCAATATTCTAGGAATTTAGAAATTGGAATCAATGCATTTGGATTATTATCTGCCTGTGGAATTTTGGAAATATCACGAGAAAAAGAAAAAGGAAGCGGCTTGCTGTGCCCTTTGGGCGAGAGGCCACAACAGCAGCAGAGCCAGAAACCCAGCCTTGGCCGCCACGTCGAAGCGTAAAGGCGAATCGCCTTCGGCCCGGCGGAGTCTGTCTGTGTGTATACGTTTCGCTTTGACGGTGGATCCCACCCGTCGGGCGTGGTGACAGCCGGCCCCACAGCGGCCGTCGTCTACCTCCGCCAGAGCGACAGCGAGCTTCGCCCGGCGGCGATCTGAACACTGGGAAGGAGCGAGGGCTACCGTTGGATTCGAGGAGTGAGTCGCGGATCTGGTGGTGGTGGAGGCGGTCGCCGGGTGGCTGCCGCCGGCGACGAGTCCCATGGCGGAGGTGCCAGGCGCCGGTGGCTCGGCCGTTCCCAGCTGCAAAATGAGGGGGAAGAGAGGGAAAGCATCGGTGAGGCGAGGAGGCCGATTCGAGGGAGAAGCAGGCGGAGGAGGCTGTACCCGCAGATCGGCGACCGAGGCGGCGGAGCTCGAGCTCGATCTCGAGCTCGGGCGGCTCTGGGCGAAGTGGGTGGATCGAGGTGGATTGGGTGCGTGGAGGCGGCGGGGAGGGAAGAGGAGGGCTGGGGCGCCTTAAATAGGCTGGCCGCGGTTCACCGTGGGCGTGGCCTCTGGCACCATGGGATCAGCTCTGGGGCCGTTGGGAGAGGTTGGAGCTGTCCACGGCGCTCGTGGGAATGGAGTAGGCGCCAGGAGAAGGAGAGAGAGCGAGGAGGGCTCTGGCGCCCCAGCGTGTGAGGCCAGCCATTGGCGAGCCAGGCGGCGTCGAACCTGCTTGAGAGGAGAGAGAGGGGAGAGGAGAGGCGCGGCGGCGTGTAGCAGACGTCGAGGCACATCGGCCGCGATGGGAAGGCCTGGCGGTCGGGGCGTGGCGTCAGCGGTCGGCGCTCTGGCGGCGCTCGAGCGCGACTTTGGCCGGCATCCGTGGTTTTTCAGCGGCTGCAGCGTTTTGCGTCTGGAAGCTACGATGGCAAGGGACAAGACCGAGAGAAAGGCACAGGATGCCCAGGGTGCGAAGAAGGGAGAGAGAGAAGCTGGGAGAGAGAGAAGATGTTGTCAGAGAGGACAAACTTGATTCCCCCTTCCTCCACATTGCTTCTTCGGGTAGAAAAGTGTCTAAGTGTGAGAGGGAAGTGAGGAGGGTTGTGGCAAAGAGATTTACTCAAGGAGATTAGTGAAAGTGGCAAAAGAGGCTTTTTAGTATTTTGCGGAAGGTGTTTGATGGAGTTTTGGTTAAGCTAATGATCCTCACTGGCCAAGATACTCCAAGGGTGAAATGTCACATATATTTAGGGCCTTCCACCCATTTTGAGCTTATTTGGACAAAGTTGCCAATGCAACTTTTGCAAACCCTAGAAATGGGCAGAAATGGGTTTGTGTAGATCCGATGGAGTAAATCATTTCTCCTTGATGTGCCACTTGGTGTGGTAGCCTTATTTGGTCACATGATCAGGCTCACCAAAGTTGGGGTCTTGGAGAAAAAGTTGGTAGTGCAAAGTGGTTCAAACTTGATTTTGGTCGAGAGGGTTTTGAGGCACTTTGACCAAGATTTCCTCTTCTCCAACCTGTGCCATTTGGTCCAGTTGCATCATTAGACCAATGAAGCATGTCCACCAAGTTTGAGCACATTTGGACATACTTGGCAATGTAAAGTTGATCAAACCTTAGATTGGACAGAAATGGTTTTGAGGGTTTTGATGGTGTTATCTTGTTCTCCAAGTCATGAGACTTGGCAAGATCAACAGATATGTCATATGTGACATGATAGAATTTTCCTGGAATTTTTGGAGAATATTTCCTTTGTAAATATTTCAAAAGCTTGAAATATCGAGAAAGGGTTTTAGAGGATTTGACCAATATTTTGAACATGACCATGTGTTGAAACTCTTATATATGGACAATATATGTCCTATGAGCTTCTCTAAATTTTGTCAAATATTTTTGAAACAGAAAAATAATTATTCCTATTAAAGACCATTTCTGGCCTTAAGAAAAAGCCTTTAAATAAAATAGAACAGTAACTTTTAAAATTATACTTTTGTGGTTCTGGGCATCCTATATCTAATAGGAGTCAAATATATTTTGGAAAGATTTTTACTGCCCTTAATCAAGTACTTGCAGTGCAAACCTCAATTCGAGGGTTTTGGAAAACTAATTTTAGAAAATACTTTACGGCCAAATTATTTTTGTAGGAAAATCCCATATAGCACTATTCACATGGCATGGTCATTGGTCGGGAGCTTGGGGTAGGGAGATGAAGTATAGAGGGTAGAGTAGTTGACTTCAAGAAGCACTTGAAAAGAAACACGAGAGAAAACCAACTCCAAATAAAAGCCAAATAATGCAAAAGTTTTTGTTGGTCCAAATTTTCATGCTTTATTAATAAAAATGAAATGTTACAAAATGCAGGGTGTGACAGACCTACCCCCTTACAAGAATCTAGTCCCGAGATTCCTAAACTAAACTTGAAAGAATGCGGAAATTCGGATCTAAGGTAGTCTTCACGCTCCCAAGTTATACCTTGGTATGATTGCTCCATTGGACTTTGAAGTACTTGATGGTGCGACTTGAGTGTGTCGTTCAGCCTCATCGAGAATGCGGATGGGCGCTCACGATCGTCAAATCAGGTTGAAGATCAATGGCTTGGTGATTGGCGTCTTTGTAGAGGTCGGGCTTATGCGGAACTTGGAGACACTTCGGAGTTGTGACACGTGGAACACGTTATGCACATCGAGAGAGTTCAGGTGGAAGTTCAAGCTGGTAAGCCACTTCTCCTCGTCGCTCGATGATCTTGAAGGGCCAATGTATCTCGGTCGAGCTTTCCTTTGACATGAAAGCTGGGCTCCTTTGAGAGGGTGACCGGAGATAGACATGGTCTCCAACTCGGAAGTTTATGTCTCTGCGGCGTGAGTCTGCATAGCTCTTCCGCCTTGACTTGGCGGACTTGAGGCGCTCTTGGACAAGCTGGACTTGCTCTTACGCTTCACGAAGGATATCGGGCCCAAAGACAAGTCCTTCTCCGGCCTCCGACCAGTTGAGAGGTGTCACGACACTTCCGCCCGTATAACACTTCAAATGGTGCCATCTGGAGGCTGGCACGATAACTGTTGTTGTAAGAGAACTTCGGCGAAAGGAGGCAATCTTCCACTTAGCTCCATAAGCTAAGACACGAGGCTCGGAGCATATCTTGAGTATTTGATTCACTCGCTCGGTCGACCTCCGATGCGTGGGTGGAAGCGGTCTTTGAAGGACAACTTGGTCCCCATGGCCTCTGGAATTTCTTCCAAAACCTTGAGGTGAACTGGGTTCCTCGATCGACACAATCTCCTTGGGAACACCATGAAGGCTCACGACTCGGTTGATGTAGAGGCGGCTAGCTGGTTCCCCTTGTAGGTTGTCTTGGCAGGAATGAAGTGGGCCACCTTGGTCAAATGGTCAACTATGACCCGGATGGAGTCATGTCCCTTGTTTGACCTAGGTAGTCGATGATGAAATCCATTCGACTTTATCCCATTTCCACTCGGGAACCTTGAGTGGTTGGAGTAATCGGCAGTCGTGATGTTCAGCTTTGACCCTCGGCATCGTCACATTTTGCAACATAGGTGGCGATCTCCTTTTCATCCCGTGCCACCAAAATCTTCCCTTGAGGTCTTGATACATCTTGGTGCCTCGGGGTGGATGGAATATGGGCTGTCATGAGCTTCTTGCAAGATCAGGTTCTTGAGCTCAACCTTGTTGGGCACTGCAGATCGATTCCCAAACCACACAATTCCTTCCTCATCCTCTGTGAATCACGAGGCTTTTGCCTTGATCTTCCTCTTGATGCCTTCAATACTCTCATGCCCTTACGAGCTTTCTTGATGTCATCCATCAAGGTAGGCTTAACTTCGATGTTGGCCAAGAATCCTGGTGCAACCAGTTCCAACCCGAAGCTTTCAAGTTCCTCATACAAGGCGGGTAGCTTGTGCTTCAGCATAGCATTCAAGGAGCAAGCCTTCCTGCTCAACGCATCTGCTACCACATTAGCCTTTCGAGGTGGTATTGAACACCGAGGTCATAGTCTTTTATCAACTCCAGCCATCTTCTCGCCTCATGTTCAATTCCTTTGGTGAAAATATACTTCAGACTTTTGTGATCCGTGTATATCTCACATCGCTTCCCCAAAGGTAATGTCGCCAAGTTTTGGGGCATGAACCACTGCTGCTAGCTCAAGGTCGTGAGTAGCGTAGTTCTCTTCGTGAGGTCGTAGTTGCCTTGAAAGGTAGGCCACGACTCTGCCTTCTTGCATCAGAACACCTCCCGGTCCGGTTCTTGACGCATCACAATATATCACAAACTCCTTGTGTATATCTGGTGTGGCGAAGCTGGAAGCGGTGGTTAGCCTCTTCTTCACTCTGGAAGCTCTCTTAGCGCCGGCGTCCATTGAACTTCTTGTCCTTCTTCAAGAGCTGAGTCATGGGTGGGCAATGCTTGAGAATCCTTCAGCGAACTTGCGGTAATATCCCATGAGTCGAGGAAGCTTCGACTTCCTTCACATTGCTCGGGGATTGCCATTCGATCACGGCTTCAATCTTAGCGGTCGTGACAATCCCTCTTCGGTTAGAACATGACCCAGAATCCAACTTCACGCAGCCGAATTCACACTTGCTGAACTTGGCATACAGTTGGTGCTCTCGAAGCTTGTCTAGGACCATCCTCAAGTGTTGCTCGTGCTCTTCTTCCGACTTCGAGAAGACAAGAATGTCATCAATGAAGACAACGACGAACTTGTCCAAATATTCCATGAAGACCTTATTCATGAGATACATGAAGTAAGTGGGGCATTGGTCGATCAAAGGACATGACCGTGCATTCATCTGAGCCATATCTGATTCTGAATGCCGTCTTGAATATCTTGGGGCCGATCTTGATTGGTAGTACCCAGATCTGAGGTCGATCTTGGAGAACACCTTGGCCCCATTGAGTTGATCAAACAGATCTTCAATCTTGGGAAGTGGGTACTTGTTCTTGATTGTAACCTCGTTGAGGAAGCGGTAGTCAATGCATAAGCGGATGGTACCGTCCTTCTTTGCCACAAAGCGAGCAGGCGATCCCCAAGGGGAGGCACTAGGCGGATAAATCCCTTCCTCAACTGCTCTTCCATTTGCTTCTTCAATTCGCTAACTCCTCCGATCCCATTCTATAAGGCTTCTTATAGATGGGTCTGCTCGAGTATGAGCTCGATGATGAACTCAATGTCCCGATCGGGAGGCATTCTGGTAGCTCGTCGGGAAAAACATCGGGATACTCGCATACTCGGCACTTGTTCCAATCCAACGGTCAGACAGTTGACTTGGTTGGCTCGGCGGAAGAGGGTTGGAGGCAAATCGACTTCGACTCCTCGGTCATTGGTCATAGTGACCGCCCGGTTGGCGCAATCAATCAAGCCTTGGTGCTTCTGAGCCAATCCATTCCCAAGATCACATCAAGCCTTGTGATTTTAGGATGATAAGATCGCTAGGAAGTCTACCCGTTAATGGTAATCCCGACTCCTTTACATCCTATCTTGGCTCTCATCTCTGCTTCGGGGTTTGTACCACCATAGGGTTGTTTAGGGGTGTAGGGGTCATGCCACTCTTTAATGCAAAACTTTGGGTGACAAAAGAATCGTGGCTCGAGAATCAAACAAAAGCGATTCTTGGTGCTGAATTGACAAGGGCGTACCCAGCCACGACGTCCGGGTCTTCTGGGCTTCTTCATGATGACATGATTCACACGACCCTGCCATTGTTGGGCAAGTTGCGGGAGCTTGGTTCCTCGGTGGCATACCACGGCCTTGTCTGGGTTCTGCGCATTAGGGGCGCGGGCGTCGGGCTTCTTGTTGGGGCAATTCTTGGAGTAGTGCCTGGCTGTCCACATCGAAACAAGTGACTTGATTGGGGCGGCGCCCTTGCCAGCATTGTTATTGGGGTTGTTGTAAGCTGGCACAGGGGTTGGCATCTTCTTGAGGTGGATAGTTGGTGCGAGTGCAGGAGCTCTTGGCTCTTGATAGGTTGGCTTGGCGGGGCTGGCTGCCACGGACGAGGCTTCAGTTCTTGGAGCTACCCTTGCGATCATCTTGCGCTTCGAGTGTCATCAAGGCCGTCGCTTGTCCTCAAGCATGGCGCCTTGTTCACCAGATTAGGAAAGGTCGGGCGGTCACACACAACAAGCGAGTCTGCAGAGTCTGGTTAAGGCCTTCCATGAAGCGCTCCGCTTAGCGGCATCAGTCTTGACATCTTGAGGCATACCTTGAGAGAACACTGAACCTGCATGTACTCCTTGCGGTGCTACTACCTTGCTTGATGCTCGGAACTCGCGCTTCTTGATGGCCATGAGTCGAGAAGGGATGTGGGCCTTGCGAATTCCGTCTTGAAGGTGTCCCAAGTGATGTCTTGCTCAACATGCATAGCCTTGAATCCATCCCACCAAGCTCTGGCGGTCCCAGGGCGATGGGCGGCATCGCCACTTTGTCACGGTCCTCGGTGCATCCGACTAGTGCCGGCAGATCCTCAATAGTGCGGACCCGATCGTGCGCATCCGGGGTTCAGCGATCTCGATGAAAGTGGGTGGTGCATGCTTCTTGAACTCCACCGGTGTGGAGCGTCCATGGCCGTGCCCGCCATTGGCGGTTGTGACTGAGCAATCATCTGGAGGCTGCTGTGTTGGCTTGGCGCTCCTCTCGAAAGGCTTGGAGAAGCTGAGCCATATCCATGCTTGGAGGAGGTGGTGGTGGTGGAGTCGTCCTTGGGCTTGGTCTGGCTGGCTCGGCCTCAGCAGAACCTCCGGCTTCTTCTTGGCTGGGTAGAGGTACCGATCGTGTTACAACAGGCATCTGTTGGAGTGGTCAAGGTCTCATGATAGGGAACAACAATGAGGAAAGCGATAGAGATGGAATGCCTAGTAAGGGGTGGTGTGACACAATTTAAGTAAAACAAAGGCCAGAAGGGCCAAACTCATGCATTAAACCAAATGGGAAATGTAGTCGTTTACAAGTTCCCGAAGGGAAAGTACGACTTCATCAAAGCAAGTTGAAAGCAAACATAACATGGTTTCATAAGAACCATTACAAAGACTCGACTTCGCAAAAGGGGTACACGACCTATCCTACCATAGGCTACGAGCTAGCCTATCCTAGTCCTGAACGGAGTCTAAGTGGTGGAATGCTCGGTCGGGTATTCCGGCTCCTCTGGGTCTTCCTCCTCATCATCATCTGTCTCGGTCTCCTCGTCGCTTGAGGAAGTGGAGGAGTGAAGGAGCTGAACACGGCGCTGCTTTCTTTGGTGGTGTCTTGAAGAGGTTTTGGTACTCCTTTGCCGTCATCTGGCGTGGCTGAGTGCTCCCTCGGCAGCTGCGACTGTGGGGTCGTCCGCCTCGATAGCTACCATGGGCTGTCGAGGTGCTCCATCCTTCTTGATCCTGTCCGCCTTAAATCGAACTATGCGGAGGAGCTCCTTGGTCTCATGGAGTTCCTTCGAAGCTCCGTCGACTCGAGGCAGTCTTTGTGCGGGCTGTCGGCACACAAGCTGAAAGTAGAGTGCAGGCGGAGAGAAGTCCCTCGTCCAAGGGTGGTGCTGGTGCGCTGCTCTCGTCGTCACCTTCCTTACGATAAGGCAGGTAGCAGTGGCTGGCTCTCTTGCCATCTCTGGCGGGAGATCTCGGAGGCGAGTCGGTGCCTTGAGGCAGCAGATCTCCACGGCGAGAAGCAGTGTCGCCATCTGGGGTCCCTCAAAGAACCAGCTCGTCAGGCGTCATTAGCCCTCACGACTACCTCCACGTGATACTCCTTCTTGGTCTTTGTCGACCCGGTGCTCGTGGTAGGAGAAGGTGGGGACTCGAGTGGTGGCACTTCTGAGGCTATCCTCAAGAAGCACGGAAACCCGGTGGTCGAAGTCCTCGAATGCAGTGACCATCTACAAAAAGTGGAAGGAAAGGGTCGATAAAGGAATGTGTCTGTGTTTGGGATGCTAACATAAAACATAGGTATATGGGTAATCTAGGGATAGTCTCGCTCTAACTAACGTCCATGCTAACTAAGGCTTCCTACGGTCGGGATGGCTCTGGTACCAGCTCTGTGGGGACCCGACTTGCAAGTCGTGATCACCGAATGCTGCGTGTCTGATGATCCCGAGATCAATGCTCACTTGAACACCTGAAGCTGAATAACAAGAGTCTTACATCCATACATACCGTCTTACACAAATAGTGACCATCATGGTCAAGTCTTACATCGATAAAGCCTTAAGGGCTGAACATCAAATGAAACATAGCAGCGGAAAACATCATCGATAAGTAGAACCCATGCCATACGCCTTAACCCTACGGGCATTACATTTGGGAAGCGTCCTAGTTCGCATGATCGTCTCCAAAGAACTCTTCTTGAACTCCGGTTCTTCCATGCCTGGTCAATTAAATAACCCGTGGCAAGCCAATGAGTACTTTGAATGTACTACTTAAGCAACCCATGATTTGGTTCAAGATGCGGTAATGCATGACATAGGTAAAGTTTTGCATAAAGCTAGTTTTGAGTGCAGGACATGTTCAACATCCTATAAAGCATGCATCAAGAGAATTCCATGAACCGTAAGAACTGGTCACAGATATCAACATAAATAGAATGGGCACCAACCCATTTATCATAAGCGGAGTGGGCACCAACCCATCTCAATCGTGTCAAGTCTGGACTTGATCCATGACAACACCATCATCTCACACACACGGGTTGAAAACAAGTGGGCGTAGCCCAAGGCGGTTACCCAAGCTGTCCATGACCGTGGACACGGCTATTGAATAGTTTTACACTCTGCAGAGGTTGCACACTTTACCCACTAGATCCGGGAACTTCGTGTCAAACCACGACCAGCGGTACCTCAAGTACCGGGGTAAGCACCGATCACTACCTTTCCTAGACGACACTAACATGGAGTCCACTCGATTAGTAGTAACCCCGTGCCAAACATTTCACATCATAAAATCATGGAGCCTCGCTCCCATATTCATCACATACCACAAGCACGGGTACCAGCGGTGTGTCCGGTGCCCCATAAAACAGTCATGGCCGCCCTACAGCACGACCCGTCCCAGAGAGAGCACCAACTCTCCCCGTCACTAATGTCACGGGCTCCAAGCTAGTATCGGTCTAGGTACTCAACAATGCCCTTTCCCATATAAGGGTAGAGTGGTCGCGCATGTAAGGTTGGAATAGCAGTGCAACTCCGACCAATCCGTTTTGAAAACCACACACCCTTTTTGCTTGGCACACCACTTCGTCATCAAGTGGTCACCCGTCTCATCATCTCCCTCGGGCATGAGTGGCACCCGACGGGGTTTTCGAAAATACCTTTGAAATCACTTTGCCTCCTTCACCATGCATATTCCCATCCCTTTTGCATAGCATCTACTTTAGCATCCTATCTACTCCCACCGGCATAACCCTCATAAGAAGGTAGGGCCATGCACCATGCAAGTACCAACGAGGAATTGTAATCGTGGCAACCACCCATGTGGTTCACCATCTAAATCATGATTCGATGCATCATCAATAAAGAGCTAAAAATGACATGCATATAAAGGGGTATCATAGTCATGGTCAAAGGGCTGCTTGCCTTGGTTGGCTTGGTCTTCAAAGTCTTGAGGCCCTGCTCCTCCTTCTTCCTCAGCTACCTCGTCAAATCTGGGATCTAACGTTGCAAGAAAACAACGGAAAAATAAGGCAATAATAAAAACAGAAAAGTCAAAGTGCTCTGAAAAATGTCAACTTAATTTTGTAAAATACTAGGAGGAAAACTAGGAAGGGGGCAACTTTTGGTTTTGGTTCTGGAGTAGCAAAAATAGGAGTTATGGATTTTCAAAGGCTCATTTAAATGTCAAAAACCACATTTAAATATTTACAGAAAAGAAAAGGTGATTGGATCTGAGTGAAAGTTGCACCATTAAATAGATTGCAATATTCTAGGAATTTAGAAATTGGAATCAATGCATTTGGATTATTATACTGCCCTGTGGAATTTTTGGAAATATCACGAGAAAAAGAAAAAGGAAGCAATGCTGTGCCCTTTGGGCGGAGAGGCCACAGCAGCAGCAGGCCGAAACCCAGCCCACGCCGCCACGTCGAAGGCGTAAAGGCGAATCGCCTTCGCCGACGGCGGGTCTGTCTTGTATATACGTTAAACTTGACGGTGGATCCCACCCGTCGGAGCGTGAGGTGACGAGCCGGCCCCACAGCGGCCGTCGTCTACCTCCGACGAGGCGACAGCGAGCTTCGTGGCGGCGTCTGAGGCAGGAAGGAGCGGAGGGCTACCGTTGGATTCAGGAGTGAGTCGCGGATCTGGTGGTGGTGGAGGCGGTCGCCGGGGTGGCTGCCGCCGGCGGCGAGTCCCGCGGCGGAGGTGCCAGGCGCCGGTGGCTCGGCCGTCCCAGCTACAAAATGAGGGGAAAGAGAGGGAAAGCATCGGTGAGGCGAGGAGGCCGATTCGAGGGAGAAAGGCGGAGGAGGCCTGTACCCGCGGTCGGCGGCGACCGAGGCGGCGGAGCTCGAGCTCGATCTCGAGCTCGAGGCGGCTCTGGGGCGAAGTGGGTGGATCGAGGTGGATTGGGTGCGTGGAGGCGGCGGGGAGGAAGAGGAGGGCTCGGGGCGCCTTAAATAGGCTGGCGCGGTTCACCGTGGGCGTGGCCTCTGGGCACCCAGGGATCAGCTCTGAGGGCCGTTGGGGAGAGTTGGAGCTGTCCACGGCGCTCGTGGGAATGGAGTAGGCGCCAGGAGAAGAGAGAAGCGAGGAGGGCTCTGGCGCCCAGCGTGTGAGGCCAGCCATTGGCCGAGCCGGGCGGCGTCGAACACACTGCTGCAGGAGAGGAGAGAGAGGGGGAGACAGAGGGGCGGCGGCGGCGTGTAGTGACGTCGAGGCACATCGGCCGCGCGATGGGAAGGCTGCAAGCGGTCGGGGCCTGGCGTCAGCGGTCGGCGCTCTGGCGAGCGCTCAGGCGCGACTTTGGCGGCATCCGCGGTTTTTTCATGGCCTTGGCGTCCTTTTTGCGTCTGGAAGCTACGATGGCGAGGGGACAAGACAGAGAAAGGCACAGGATGCCACAGGGTGAAGAAGGAGAGAGAGAAGCTGGGAGAGAGAAGAGAAATGTTGTCGAGAGAGGACAAACTTGATTCCCCTTCCTCCACATTGCTTCTTGGGTAGAAAAGTGTCTAAGTGTGAGAGGGAAGTGAGGAGGGTTGTGGCAAAGAGATTAACTCAAGGAGATTAGTGAAAGTGGCAAAAGAGGCTTTTTAGTATTTTGCGGAAGGTGTTTGATGGAGTTTTGGTTAAGCTAATGATCCTCACTGGCCAAGATACTCCAAGGGGTGAAATGTCACATATATTTAGGGCCTTCCACCCATTTTGAGCTTATTTGGACAAAGTTGCCAATGCAACTTTTGCAAACCCTAGAAATGGGCAGAAATGGGTTTGTGTAGATCCGATTGGAGTAAATCATTTCTCCTTGATGTGCCACTTGGTGTGGTAGCCTTATTTGGTCACATGATCAGGCTCACCAAAGTTGGGGTCTTGGAGAAAAAGTTGGTAGTGCAAAGTGGTTCAAACTTGATTTTGGTCAGAGAGGGTTTTGAGGCACTTTGACCAAGATTTCCTCTTCTCCAACCTGTGCCATTTGGTCCAGTTGCATCATTAGACCAATGAAGCATGTCCACCAAGTTTGAGCACATTTGGACATACTTGGCAATGTAAAGTTGATCAAACCTTAGATTGGACAGAAATGGTTTTGAGGGTTTTGATGGTGTTATCTTGTTCTCCAAGTCATGAGACTTGGCAAGATCAACAGATATGTCATATGTGACATGATAGAATTTTCCTGGAATTTTTGGAGAATATTTCCTTTGTAAATATTTCAAAAGCTTGAAATATCGAGAAAGGGTTTTAGAGGATTTGACCAATATTTTGAACATGACCATGTGTTGAAACTCTTATATATGGACAATATATGTCCTATGAGCTTCTCTAAATTTTGTCAAATATTTTTGAAACAGAAAAATAATTATTCCCTATTAAAGACCATTTCTGGCCTTAAGAAAAAGCCTTTAAATAAAATAGAACAGTAACTTTTAAAATTATACTTTTGTGGTTCCTGGGCATCCTATATCTAATAGGAGTCAAATATATTTTTGGAAAGATTTTTACTGCCCTTAATCAAGTACTTGCAGTGCAAACCTCAATTCAGGGGTTTTTGGAAAACTAATTTTAGAAAATACTTTCTGGCCAAATTATTTTTGTAGGAAAATCCCATATAGCACTATTCACATGGCATGGTCATTGGTCAGGAGCTTGGGGTAGGGAGATGAAGTATAGAGGGTAGAGTAGTTGACTTCAAGAAGCACTTGAAAAGAAACACAGAGAGAAAACCAACTCCAAATAAAAGCCAAATAATGCAAAAGTTTTTGTTGGTCCAAATTTTCATGCTTTATTAATAAAAATGAAATGTTACAAAATGCAGGGTGTGACAGGGAGCCTCCGTCGAGATGTGGAGTTGAACCAAGAAGTTTGTAAGGGCAAGGAGATCGCCTACTTCATGAAGATCTACCCCGAGTAAGGCTAGCCCTCCGTGGGCGTAGGCCATGATGGAATAGACAAGGTTGCTTCTTCGTGGACCCTTCGTGGGTGGAGCCCTCCGTGGACTCTCGCAGCCGTTACCCTCCGTGGGTTGAAGTCTCCATCAACGTGGAAGTACGATAGCACCACCTATCGGAACCACGAGAAAAATCACCGTGTCTCCAAAATTGTGTTTGCTCTTCTCCACCTCTCTTTACTACATGTGCAATTTACTTTCCGCTGCCTATACTCTAGAATTGCATGTGTAGGGTGATGCTTGACTTGATCATAATTGTGAATCTGCCAAAAACTGTTCTGTGTCAAAAGGGAGAATTTTTATATTGTCAAGTAGTCTAATCACCCCCCCTCTAGACATACTTTCGATCCTACATGGGCGCGTCAACCACTGCCAGCCCAGCAGAGGCGAGTAGTTCCCCGTCAAACTCCTCTCCTTTGACCGGCGCCCTGGAGCTCGATGCCCAGGGAAGCTTGATGTATGCGCCCTCGCCGGCCTTCAAGTAGGTGCCTGGCTGGGGCTCCTCGGAGCCCGGCGCTGCATCAGCGGCGGAGGGGTCGGCGATCGGTGCAGCGCCTTGCGCTCCTGCGCCCTCCGGGTCGTCAGTACGATCGCCGGACCCCTCGCCAGCTCCTGCGCCAGCAGCCTTGGCGGCTTCTTCGTCGGCGGGTTCATCAGCGTCGGCCTCTTCCTCGTCAGCGGCGGCGTCTTCGGTATTGCCGCGTGCGCCTTCCTCGCTGGTGGCCTCAGTCTCCATCGGGTCTGTGAGAGGGGGATCTGAGGACAGGAAGAGGAAGGGAAAGTCAAGCAAATATCAAAAAAAAATAAGAAAGAAGATCGGAAGAAGAAAAACCCAAGGGAAAAATTTCCGACAAGGAGGGTTACCTGTGCTTGGCTCCGTGACCATGGGTTCCACCACCGAAGGATCGCTGGTCCCGTCCCTCGCCGGGGAACTGCCCCTTGTCAGGGACCGCTCCCTTGCCGAAGAGCGCTCCCTTGTCGGAGAATTGCCCCTTGGTGGCGTAGTCGAAGCAGATTGCACCTCCGGAACAGCCTCTGGTTGCTCCTGGTGGGCCTGTCCTGCTCCTACACAAATGAATCAACAATCAAGATGTCGACAAAGAAGAAGCACCCATGCACGCCCCGAGCAGAAGTGAACCAAACACTTACTGCTGGGGGCTGTCTTTGGGACTCTTCTTGAGGAGAAGGAATCGGGTCCGTCAAGGTGGTCTCGGACGTGTCTTCTGCCATCACAGCAGGATCGTCCTCGATGACAACCACGGGGACCTTGGGCCTCTTTGCCACTCTCTCGGCCAGAGTCCTGAAATGGAACAGGGATTCAAAGAGAAGCAAATCAGATGCAAGACAAGCAACAACAAAGATCGAAGAAAAACAAGTACAGTGAGGGGAAAGCCTTACTCTTCCTCCTCTTCTTCCTCCTCGTCGGAGCTCAACGCAGAGGTGAAGTCTAGTACCCTTCGCACGGGCGAGGCGGAGGAGTAGGCTCCTTGGACGATGCAGGGGCTGCGGCAGATCGGCGTGGCGGCCGGAAGACCCGCCTCGATTGCGGCCGGCTGAGATGCTCCCGCAGCAGCGGTACTTGCGCGGTGGAGCGCGCCCTCGACGCTGCTGCTGTTGGCCTGCCTGCCGCCCTGCTGTATCTCCAACTCGATGGAGGCGCCTTCTTGGTTGGAATTGGGGCTGTGCTGGGGGCTCCGCCTGCAGCAAGCTGCTTGAAGACGGCTGGCCGCTCGCGCCCTCGGCGGGCTCGCTCGCTTCGGCCTCGGGCTCCCCCTCGCCAACAACCCCTCCGGCAAGGTCCTCCCGGTCGGCAAGGCTTGCCGCCTCGGTCGCCTCTGCCTCCTCCAACGTGAAGCCAAACTCGCCCGCGGCGGCGGCTGCCGCCGCCTCTTCGGCCCTGGTGGCGATGTACCGCATCTCGTCGTCGGTGGTGTCGCGGGTGAGGAGCCTCTGCTCGTCGGCGCTGACTGCTACTTCCACCAAGCCATCGAAGAATTGCCGCACGACATCGTCGGTGGGCTCCATCCAAGTTGGGCTTATCCCGTGCGAGTCACACTCCGGCGTCATTGCATAGATGCGATCACGCTGGGAGTTGTTGCACAGTGGGATGACGCCCTGCGGCAGCCTGAACCATTCTGGATTGTTGGCGTCATGCTTGAACAGCTCCTTGAGCATCCCGTCAAGCTCCAGAACTGTGAAGTTGAAGTTGAGGCCTGGACGCAGCCTCATGATATCTGCCGTGCCGCCAAACAGCCAGGCAGGCCTCCCCCCTCGCAGAGGAGGCGTCGACGGCAAAAGGAAATCGCGCCAGCGGCCCGTCTTTGTGAGCCCGGCAAGCCTGAGCCCCAGGATTCGGGTGGTGGCGATCTTCAGCTTGGCATCGTCCGGCAACAGAGCGCTCCAATCGCCGTCGCGCACTACCCGGGTCTGGCGCAAGTTGGTGAACGGCTGCGGGTTGGCGTCAGCAATCCAACACCACTCCGCCCTCCACTCGTCCCACTTGCTGTGGAGCTCCCCCTCCAGATACACCTCCTTCATGCCGACTCGTGAGATCCAGGCGACTCCGCCGGCTAATGGCTCTCCTTTCTCGGCTCGGGGGATGAAATAGTGGCGAAAAAGAGCAACATTTGGGTGGATGCCAACGAAGTTCTCGCAGAGGTGTGCGAAAACCGCCATTGTCACAACGGCATTGGGGGTGAAATAAAGAAGATGAAACCCGTAGGTATTCATGATGTCACAGAAGAAATCAGAAAAAGGTGGGCAGAGCCCGCAAAAGAAGAACACCGGAAAGAAATGGTACCCTTTTGGGCACCGCTTCGAAGTAGAAGCTTTGGCAGAGAGCACCGGCATGCGCGGATGCGCCCGCGTCTCCGTCGACCAGAAGAGATAGAACTCCTCCCGCAGCGCCTTCGGGGTGAGCTCGGGGGGGAAAAGCACTCGCTCCTTGCACAGCGCCTCAAGCCGTAACGCCTTGGTCGATTTCGCGCTCTTGCCGGTCTTCATGCTCTTGCTGGTCTTCGGAGCCATGGCGGAAGCAGCGGGGGAGCGCGGAAGCGTTGGGGGCGATGGCGGCGGCGGACGGTGGAGCGCTTCTCTCTTTCGGCATGGGAAGCGGAGGGGAGCGGCGGAGCTTTTGGAGGAAGGAACTGCAAGTGGCGAAGGTGGGGGAATGGCCCTGTTTCCTCTGCTTTAAGAATTGCCCACGATCTCTCCCACGACACCGCGATTGACGCGTGCCGTTACGGGAGGACGCGGTGGATACGGAGTAGATTTGGTATGGACCCAGGCAGCGTGCGTGCGTGCCTGTTTGGCCTGGCCCAATAGCGGTCGGCACAGTGTATGGCCCAGGCCCGGGGGCTCCTGTCGGTGTACTAAAGTAGGGGTACCTTAGTACCCCAAACTTGTGCATGGGCAGTCGCAGCGTCCCGTGGCAAGGCTTGCCGGGCGTCCGCCAAGATCCTTCGTCATTCCTATGATTGCCATTCAAGAACAAAGTGTTTAACTGTGAAGACAAGGCCCTGGCAAGAGGAGCTTGCCGGGAAGGAAGAGACCCCGGCAAGAGGAGCTTGCCGGGAAGGCCAACCAAGGCATTTCAAGAGGCTTGCCGCGACGCACCGCGCGTCCCGGCAAGGCCCGGCGTGCGACAAGATAGCGACCGCGGCAAGGCGCTTGCCGTGGTGAGGCCACTACTCTACGCCCATGCTCCAGTGCATCCAACGACGTGTCGCCGCAGGATCGTTCCTGGCACACGTGGCGAGTAGCTGTGCAGCCAAGCGGTGCGAGGTGGCAAGTGAAGATGACTAGGAGGCCATCGTGGCGATCGGTGGCGGCCCTAACGGTCGTTTCCTGCACTGTTTGGCCGACCGGACGGGCATTAAATGCCCTTGTCCCCTGCCGTCAGAGTTAGGTAGGGGGCACTGTTGATAGCGGTTGTACCAACCCCCGTTTTTACTTTTTTACCCCTCTCTCTGTGTTGCCACCTGTCGGTGACCCCTTTAGACTATAAAAAGGAGGCCCATGCGCACGTAGAAGGGGTTCGACTCATTCGAGACTACCGGACGCCCATGCTCTCAAGCAAGAACAAATACAAACACAAAGCAGCAGTAGGAGTTTTATCTCTCCGGAGAGCTCCGAAGCTGGGTAAAATCCCTCGCGTGCTCGACCTCGATCTGCTCTTCGTGCGCCCTCTGCTCCCTGCCGGACCGAGAAGGGGCCCTGCCCCATAGGTGTTCGTTTCCCACGACACTATAGTACGAAAGTACTATGCGATGGAGATTACCTGGAAAACCGAAACTAAGTTTTGGGACAATCCGGCTCCGAACACAACCCTATTCCGAAACAAAAGGGTGCATCATTCTCAGGCACCCGGGACAAAAACCAAAAAGCAAAAACCCCATAAAGGGCACGGAGCTGTACTGGAGGGATGGCTCAGCGGACCCTGTAAAATCCATAGTATAGAGGGCGCCACTCCAACACATAACCTTCGAGCATGTTGGATATACGGCAGGTGGCCAAAAGTGGCGAAGAGCTTCTAGTCCCGGAGAACCAGCCCAATAGTACCAAGACGATATTAAGTCTTGAGACTTTCGCATCAAATAATATGCGAAGCGAACAATCCGCAGCCTCGCGAAGTATACCAAGTAGCAACAACAAATCCATGGAGCGACACGGCTATCACCTTCAACGCCAATGTGCGAACCTAAATTCGAACAGCCCGAGCACCAGCCGCATTGGTCCTCGGCCCAATAGTGGGCGACTTTCGTCTTACCAAGGTACTCATGGATGGCGGCGTGATTAAACTTCATCTACGAGGAAACCCTTGAAAAAATGGAAATAGACTGGAGCCGCATTGAGCGAATCAGCACAACCTTTAGAGGAATAATCCTAGTCGGGAAGCACGCTGCACAGAAAAATTACACTAGATGTGGTGTTCGCTCGCCGAACAACCACAGGTCCGAGGAGGTCACGTTCCAAGTGGCCCCGTTCAGCAGCGGATATCACGCTTTATTAGGGCGAGAGGCATTCACAATTTTTCAAGCTATACCCCATTATGGGTACATGAAGCTCAAGATGCCCGGACCCAATGGAATCATCACTCTTGTCAGTGATCCGGACATAGCACCCCGCGCCGAAAATAAGACAGCCGCACTAGCCCTAGTGGCACTATCCGAAGCCCTAGCGGCAGAGGAACTCACTTCACTGCGCTCCACGGTGAACAGGGACGATGTGATACTCGATAAGAGATCCAAGTCCACCTCTTTTAAACTAGCGGACGAAATAGTCAAATTCCAAGTCCATCCAACGGACCCCACAAAGACGGCCTCCATTGGGGCACAATTAAACCCTGACGTAGACGCCACACTACGAGAATTCCTTTGGGAAAATTGGGACATCTTTGCCTGGCACCCTTCAAATATGCCAGGAATCCCACGCAGGTTGGCAGAACACAGCCTAAATATCCTAAAAAGATTCAAGCCAGTCAAACAGGCTCTTCGGCGATTTTCCGAACCCAAAAGACAGGCAATAGGAGAGGAGCTAGCCAAACTATTAGAAGCCGGATTCATCAGAGACATCAAACATCCGGACTGGCTAGCAAACCTGGTAATGTTACCCAAAAAGGACAAATCCTGGGGCCTGTGTGTCGATTTTAAAGACCTTAACAAGGCTTGTCCAAAGGATCATTTCCCCCTTCCCCGCATCGATCAAATCATCGATGCTACCATAGGGCACGATTCATTGTGCTTCCTCAACGCATACTCCGGCTACCATCAAATAAAGATGGCGGAGGCAGACCAAGCCGCAACGGCATTCATTACTCCATATGGACCATTCTGCTTCAACACAATACCCTTCGGACTCAAAAACACCAGCGCAACATATCAGCGCATGATTCAGACATGTCTGGCTACCCAGATCGGCAAAACAGTGGAGGCATACGTAGACGATGTGGTCGTCAAGACCAAACACGTCGAAACTCTAGTAGACGATTTGAGGCTCACATTCGACAACCTCCGAGCATATGACATTAAGCTCAACCCGGAAAATGCGTTTTCGGCGTACCAGCCGGAAAGCTCTTGGGCTTCATTGTATCCGGTAGAGGAATTGAAGCAAACCCAGCCAAGATCCGAGCTCTGTCACAGTTGGATATCCCAAAAGACCTCAAACAAATACAAAAATTGACTGGATGCATGGCAGCTCTAAGCCGCTTCATCTCCTGTTTAGGAGAAAAGGCATTGCCCCTCTATCGCCTCCTTAGGCGCACTAAACACTTCGAATGGACGGATGCTGCCATGGCCGGACTCGAAGAAATAAAGGCCATATTGGCAACAAATCCGGTCCTGGCCGCGCCCAACTTGGGCGAACCAATGTTGTTATATATCGCGGCAACACATCAAGTTGTAAGCGCGGTACTCGTCGTCAAACGAGAAAAAGAAGGGCACAAATTCCCTCTTCAAAAACTAGTGTACTACGTATCCACTATCTTAACTCCATGCAAGTCCCGGTACCCACATTATCAAAAGATAGCGTACGCGGTGTTCATGGCATCCCGGAAGCTGCGACACTACTTTCAGGAGTGTTCGATAACAGTGGCCTCTGAAGTACCTCTCAACGACATTATAAACAACCGCGACGCGACGGGCAGGATTGCAAAATGGGCCATTGAGCTCTTACCATTCGACATAAACTACAAACCACGACAAGCTATAAAGTCGCAAGTCTTGGCTGACTTCATCTCTGAATGGACTGAAGCCGAACTCCCTAAAGAGTACGACGCATACTCCAATTGGATCATGCACTTCGACGGCTCTAAAATGTTGGCCGGCTTGGGGGCTGGCGTCGTCTTGACGTCCCCAACCGGAGACACAGTCCAATACGTACTTCAAATAATATACACGGACTCCAACAACGCATCCGAATTCGAGGCCCTTCTACATGGTCTCCGGATGGCAATCTCCATGGGCATTCAACGCCTAGAGGTCCGCGGGGATTCAAACCTCGCAATATCCCAAGTAAATGGAGATTTTAATGCCAAGGATCCGAAAATGGCAGCCTACCATAACACCATCTTAAAAATGTCAGCTCGGTTCGAAGGACTCGAATTCCACCATGTAGCCCGGGATAATAACCAGGCGGCTGACGTGTTGGCGCGCATCGGCACAAAGCGCGACGCTATCCCTCCAAACATCTTCCTGGAGCAGCTCTTTAAGCCATCCGTAGTATGGGAAGAGGAGTCCGAAAACAACAATCCGGAACCAACCGCACCACCAAACACCGAACATTCTGACACAATCGGCGGCTCAGCCAATGAAATAACACTTTCAGCCCACGAAATAATGGCAGTCATTGCCCCATGGACGGAACCATTCCTAGCCTACTTAATTAGGCAGGAACTCCCCGAAGACCAAAATGAGGCCCGCTGCATAGTACGGCGTTCTAAAGCCTACAAAGTCCATGAGGGAGAGCTTTATAAGAAAAGCACAACCGGAGTCCTTCAAAGGTGCATCTCCGAAGAGGAAGGGCGAAATCTGCTAGCTGAAATTCACGCCGGACTCGGCGGGCACCACGCCGCTGCCAGGGCCCTTGTAGGCAAGGCCTTCTGTACAGGATTTTATTGGCCGACAACCCGGGCAGATGCTCAGGACTTAGTCCAATGATGCATCGGGTGCCAGCTTTTTGCTAATCAAAGCCACATGCCACCCACCGCCCTCAAAACTATACCCATCACCTGGCCGTTCGCGATCTGGGGGCTTGACATGGTTGGACCCCTTAAAGGGGGAACCCACAAGCAAAAGTACCTATTGGTCATGGTGGACAAATTCACCAAATGGATAGAGGCCAAGCCAATTAAAACGGTTGAATCCGGACCTGTGATAGACTTCATATCCGGGGTAGTACACCGTTATGGCGTCCCCCACAGCATCATCACCGATAACAGCACGAACTTCACGGCTGACGAGGTTAAACTCTGGTGCAAAAATATGGGCATCAAGCTCGACTACGCTTCAGTCTATCACCCTCAAACTAACGGTCAGGTCGACCGAGCAAATGGTCTAATCGTGAGCAGCATCAAACCCAGGTTAGTGCGGTCCCTCACGGAATCTAACACGCACTGGGTAGAGGAGCTCGACTCCGTACTCTGGGGGCTGCGGACCACGCCAAATCGTACTACCGGATTCACGCCATTCTTTATGGTATACGTCGCAGAGGCAGTTTTGCCCTGCGATATAATTCATGACTCACCTCGAGTGCGCATGTACGAAGAAAGAGAAGCCGAGTTGGATTGGCAGGATAGTTTGGATGCATTGGAGGAGGAGCACGACGTGGCAAAGGCTCGTTCCGCATTCTATCAGCAGCAGGCTCGAAGATATCAAAGCAGAGAAGTGCGGGCCAAAAAATACAATGTTGGCGAACTAGTTCTACGCCTGCCGGACAAGAAAAAGGACAAACTCAAGCTCAAATGGGAAGGTCCCTTCATCATCGACCAAGTCCTGACCGGCGGTGCGTACCGTATGCGAAACGCATCGGACAACCGACTCGAGCCAAACCCATGGAACGCAGCCCGCCTCCGAAGATTCTACACCTAGCGCCGGACTCAGAGTTCGTCCCCCTCCTCCGTCCACATTTTATACTTCAGTTGTCTTTTGTTTCTCTCTTTTCTCCTCCCTTTTTCATAGAGCCTTTGAGGGCTGAACTGCGCATTGTTCGCACACACTTGACGTGCTACCCGCACTCATTATACCTGGGGGCTTCTTTAGCAGAAGCTTATTTATGCGGGCTTTATGCCCAACACATGCGTCAAACTTCCGCATGTACCTTTTATTCACCATTATATGCATCGATATGACTTAAGTTTTGGCCAAGCTGGGTTGCCTTGCTCCTGTGCTTACCCCTACGTTCCCGATTGTTCGGCTAGGAGGTAAAGGAGCACCTCTGTGATTATTCTTGCCGGGTCACCGGATGTGTACCTCGGTCGGGTGAAGCGAAAGCTAAGCGTTCTTAAGGGAATATTGGTCGATGACTTGAAAGATTATTTTTTACCTATCTATTAAATCGCCCCGGATGCTTTTACGCTCTTTTCGCAGTCCGGACATGCACTTTAGGGCATGCCTCCCGAGAAAGGAACCCCTAACGGAACTATTCTCCTGGAAGATGTTTCTTACTAACCATGTAATATAACATAACTAGTTGGGCACTTGTGCGATAAAGCACTAATGACCCCTACGCTTTGGTCTCCATGCATGCCCCGATTTTTTCATAACCATGAGGGTATTCGGACACACTCCGGACTCTAGGGTCCCAAGGTTGAAGCGAAAAGGTCCGCAAAGACAAACGATCTACAATCCGGCTAGAAGGCATTATACATGTCATTTTAAAATACATCGTCAAATTGGTGATTGTACTCCTCTTCAATCCCATCTAACAGCTGTCTAATTTCTGATCCGTTGGGAATACTTAGCGGCCAACTCTACTTGGTCGTACATTAAGCTCACAAGGATCTCCTTCCCGTCAGGCCCCACAGGTCCAACCTTGGCCATGTGGTTCGGATCCACCTTCGTGTACCGCGTCTTCACCATGGCCCAGGCCTCCCTGGCGCCTTGACGGCAGGACGATATCTTCCACAGACGGAAGCGCTGCCGTGCTCCCTGAAGCTTCTCCGCAAGCCCTCCAAGGCCCTCGGGTAGGGAGACGGATGGCCATAAGGCCTGGGCGACGCCACTCATCGCCTGTCGAACACGTTCGTGCAGTTGCACCAGCTCGGGAAGTTGGTCACCCGTTGAACCGGGCATCTCCTCCGCAGGGCGACCTGTGAGCACACCTACAGACACATTTCTGTCAATCGACTTCCTCGCCGAACTCTTCTTTTCAAAAGAGTTTGCTCAAGCACTTACTTTAGATGCCGCGACGAAGCCGCCGATTCTCCTTTACGGAGTCAGATAGCTGGACCCGAACATCTTTTAGTTCTTCGCCCAGCTGGGTGTTGGCATCTTGGAGTTTGTTTCTCTCCTGCTGCACCCTCATAAGCACCTTTTTGCCGGCCTTCAGCTGGCGTAGCAGATGTTGCTTGTTCGGATCTAGTCTGGTGCCCTCTACAATATTATTGTCAGACTTATACGCACGCCACACGCCATAAACCGCTTATCTTTTTGAAATATCTGTTACCAGAGGGGGTCTCTATGTCTCCTCCTACGGCGGCTAGTGCAACCTCAAGTTGGCCCTTGCACTCTTGAAGCTCCTAGGACAATTGGGTATTCTTCTCCGTAAGATCCTGCATATCAAATGATCCTTAAATCAGTTATTCTAACTACTTTAAGTCTCGGGGGCTACTGGCATATATAACTATTAAAATTCCTTACCCGTATGTCTTTCACATACTGCTCTGTGGCTCTGGTTAAACCATCTTGAGCTGCACGGAGGTGCGCGTCTCCCGCATTAAAGGCATTCAACGCCTCTGGGGAGAAACACGCGTCACGAAGAACTGTCCGGCGGCGCCTATGATTCATGGCACTCTCCACCTCAGACCTAGTGGCGGACAGCCTGTAGGCATCCTCCGTTGGAGGAGCATCCGGCTCGCGCCTTGCGCTCGCCTCCCCCTCCGGACTAGGTGTTGGAGCCTGGCTGGCGGAGGCTTGGTTGGCAACCTCTCCGGCAGTCCGGCGAGCGCTCTTTCTCCTGGAAAAGTCATGAGCATTAATATACCTCCCAGGATTCTTTCCCTTAAAAACGGTGGCGTGCTATACCGTTGCGGCGACGTTTCGATTCGCACCGCACCCCTCTTCCGCCTGCTGGGCCGAACTGACCCTCGTTGGTCAGCCACCGCGGGATCAGCTTCCCGCCTTGAAGGCACCTCCTGCGAGACACCGTTGGTATACGGTGGTCAGAAATAAGCATGGACGAAGTAACGGTGTCAGGACTCCGGTCATAGTTACCTGGGAAGCCGGAGATAAACCGGGGTAGTCAGCCGTAATGGCGACTAGAGCATTGTCCATCCTAAGTTGATGGAAAACCCCATCAATCAGCTCCACCTCTATGTCCGGATCCTCTCCGGAGGCCGGATCGAGGGATCTTTCCGGATCCTTGGGTTGTGGAGTTGGACTGTGTATGCCCTCCACATCCCGGCGTAGTTCCTGCGTCGAAATCAGAAAGTAAGACACTTAACTTTGAAAGCACGGATCGGATAGATAAACGTCCGCTTACCCAGCTCCGAGGGTTATTCATGGAGAATCCGTTCAATGGACTCGTGTGGAGGAAGTCCTCCTTCTCCCCCTTGTACAAGCCGGACAGGATCTTCACCAGATAGGCGGCCGATCCCGGCCCCTTGCGGCCATGACGGGTGGCGTCATTCTCCCCGTTGAAATCCCACATGGGGTACCCCCTATATTGGAGCGGCTGCACCCCTCGCATAATGCACGTGGCCATGACTCCAATCATGGTCAATCCGGAATGAGCCAGCAACCTTATCCGGCCCATCAGATAATGGACGCTCCTGTCATCTTCACGTTGAGGGCTCGCGGCGCCAACTCGGCGTTTCTTGAGGAGGGCGTTCTTGAACTCCGGAGGCCGATCCGAATCGGGTCCAGCGGTGGGCGTCTTCCATATAAAACCATTCAAGTCCGGTCTTGAACGCCTTCTTGGGGTTCGGATAGATATCCGGTCTGGCGAAGCGCCATATTTCGCTCCGCCCACTTGATATATCGACCCCTCGTGAGAGCGAAGTGCAGGCGTAAACAATCTCTTCCACAGCGCAAAATGGGGCTCGATGCCCAAGAACAGCTCGCAAAGAGCTACTGAAACCCGCAATGTGCAAAATGGGGCGGGCGTAAGGTGATGAAGCTGAGTCCAGTAGAACTCCGAGCCCCGGAGAAAGGATGTATAGGAAATCCGAGCCCCCTTATTAGATAAGGGACGAAGCACACCCGCTCTCCTTTGGAGGGATTGGGGGTGTTCTCCGCCTGCTTTCCGCCTTTGTAGGTGCCCAGTCCGGCTCGAACCGGGACCATGAAGGCCGGAGGAAGGAATCCCTCCGCTTGGAGCGTCACCAGCTCGCTGTGCGGGACTGAACATCTCCTCCAATCTCCTGGCTGAGGGCTGGGAGCGCGAGAGGAGGAGCCGCGTCGACAGTCCATGATGGAGTGGATTTTTGTCAGAAGCGCTCCGATGAGTACTCGCGGAAGGAGGATGGTGTGATTTGGATCTAGATTCTTGCCTCTCTTATAGGCAGCTTACTCGCGCAGCTTGGGGGTAAAACGTAAAAATACCCTGGCCTTTCGCATTCTTACGACACGTGGAAGAGGGCCATTATTGGGCGTGGAAGCCAAGGAGCGCAACATTTATAAGGAAGCCGGACACTATTCGGCACGTGCATGGAATTTGGGGGAGAACCCGCCTTGCAACGCCGAAGACAATATACGCGCTGGACTCATCGTCATTGAAGCCTGGTTCGGGGGCTACTAAGGGAGTCCTAGACTAGGGGGTGTCCGGATAGCCGAACTATCATGATCGGCCGGACTCCAAGACTATGAAGATGCAAGATTGAAGACTTCGTCCCGTGTCCGGAATGGACTTTCCTTGGCGTGGAAGGCAAGCTTGGCGATACGGATATGTAGATCTCCTACCATTGTAACCGACTCTGTGTAACCCTAGCCCTCTCCGGTGTCTACATAAACCGGAGGGTTTCAGTCCGTAGGATACAACTATAACAACCATCATACCATAGGCTAGCTTCTAGGGTTTAGCCTCCTTGATCTCGTGGTAGATCCACTCATGTACTACCCATATCATCAATATCAATCAAGCAGGAGTAGGGTTTTACCTCCATCGAGAGGGCCCGAACCTGGGTAAAAACATCCTTGTCTCCTGTTACCATCCGCCTAGACGCACAGTTCGTGACCCCCTACCCGAGATCCGCCGGTTTTGACACCGACAAGCATCATCAATAACTTGCAACATATCAGGATTAATAGCATGTGGTGGTGTTGCAAGTCTACTCAAAATAGAAGGTGAATCAAGTACAGAGCTAGATTGCAGTTTCTTACCTCCCCTCGTCTTACATGGAAATAGCTTTGTCTTGGTATCCTTCATATTCTTCATAGTGATAAATAGATAATAATCCCAGGTGACAGCAAATATAGCTATGCTCCCCAGCGACGTTGCCAGAAAAAGGTCTTGATAACCCACAAGTATAGGGGATCGCAATAGTTTTCAAGGGTAGAGTATTCAACCCAAACATATAGATTCTACACAAGGGGAGCCAAAGAATATTAGCAAGTATTCGCAAATGATTTGTCAATTTAACCACACCTAGAGATTAAATATCTACAGCAAAGTGATCAGCAGCAAAGTAGTATGATAGTTTTGATAGTAGTGGTGACAGCAATAGTAATGGTAACCATGATAGCAATGATTTTGTAGCAAGTGTAACAATAACAGTAGCACTAGTCACTTAGAAAGAACAATATGAGGAAAATTCGTAGGCATTAGATCAGTGGATTCATTGGATGATATTCATCATATAACAGTCATAACCTAGTGTAACGCCCT
Source organism: Aegilops speltoides (assembly GCA_021437245.1). Classification (NCBI taxonomy): domain Eukaryota; kingdom Viridiplantae; phylum Streptophyta; class Magnoliopsida; order Poales; family Poaceae; genus Aegilops; species Aegilops speltoides. Next base: position 74,677 of record JAHHZJ010001635.1, read on the forward strand.
CGATGCGGCTATATCTCCCACGTGTCGAAGCACGACTTAGAGGCATAACCGCATTGAAAGCAATGTCGCAAGTGAGGTAATCTTCACACAACCCATGTAATACATAAGGGAAGAGATACATAGTTGGCTTACAATCGCCACTTCACACAATTACATGAATAAAGCATTACATCATCCAGATACAATCAAGGTCCGACTACGGAACCAAAATAAAAGAAGAACCCCAAATGCGACAAAGATCCCCGATCGACCCAACTGGGCTCCACTACTGATCAACTAGAACGAAACAACACAAAGGGCAAGATCTTCATCAAGCTCCTCCTTGAGCTTGGTTAAATCACCGCTTTCGGTAACATAGGCACCGCAAACTGGTTTTGGAAGTATCCGGTGAGCCACGAGGACTCAGCAATCCCATTACCATGGGTATCGGGACTAGCAAAGCTTCATGGGAAAGGAAGGGGTAAGGTGGTGAGGTTGCAAAGCAGCGACTAAGCAAGTATGGTGGCTAATATACGCAAATGAGAGCGAGAAGAGAAACAAGCGGGGCGGTCGTGAAGCTAGCAATGATCAAGAGGTGAACACGAACACCTACTTCGTCAAACATAACACAGAACCGTGTTCACCTCCGGACGCCGAGAAGAGACCATCACGGCTACACACGCGGTTGATCGTTTTAAATTCGGATCAAGTGTCAAGTTGTCTACAACGGACATTAACAAATTCCCATCTGCCACATAACCGCGGCACGGCTCTCGAAAGTTTATACCTGCAGGGTGTCCCAACAGCCCATGACAAGCTCTCGCGATCAACGAAGAATAGACCTTCTCCCACACTCCGATCGGACTCGGTATCCGGTACATCAAGACATTTCGACAAGGTAAAACAAGACCAGCAAAGCCGCCCGATGCGCCGACAATCCCGATAGGAGCTGCACATATCTCGTTCTCAGGGCAACACCGGATGAACACTACGTACGGCAACCGACGATACCCCAAGTTGCCTAGGGGCGGCACCGCAAGTGGCTCTGTTTTGGACCAACACTTAGACAAGCATTGGCCCGGGGGGGCTATAATAAAGATGACCCTCGAGAGAGCGACTCCCAAGGGAAAAATAGGTGGTGGTGAGGCAAATGGTAAAAGTCAATGTTGGGCCTTCCTTGGACAAGTTTTATTCAAAGCGACTGTCGGTGGGGTCCCATAAATCACCCGACCAGTGTAAGGAGCGCAAAATCCGGGAACATAACACCGGTATGGCGGAAACTAGGGCGGCAAGAGTGGAACAAAACACGGGCATAAGGCCGAGCCTTCCACCCTTTACCAAATATATAGATGCATTAATAATATAAGAGATATTGTGATATCCCAACATAACCACATCCACCATGGAGAAATCTTCAACTTCACTGCAGCTAGCAACGCTATAAGAGGGGCTGAGCAAAAGCGGTAACATAGCCAAACAACGGTTTGCTAGGAATGGTGTCAAAGGTTAGAGGTTCATGGCAATTTGGGATGGCTTGATAAACAGGTAATAGGTAGCGCGACATAGCGATAGAACGAAGCAACTAGCATAGCAATGATAGTAGTGAGATCGAGTAGCGGTCATCTTGCACGAAATCCCGCTAGGAAGAAGAACGAGCCCATGAAGAAGACGAACGGGAGTAGTCGAACGAATCCTCACAACTCCGGAACGAAACCGAAGCTAACGAGAGAAGCAAACCGGAAAGAAGCAAACAACATAGTAAACAACCATTGCATAATCATGGCATGATGCACAACCAAGTATGATGCATGTCCGGTTTAATGAGGCATGGCATGGCATGGCAAAGTGCAACAAACAACACTACAAATTAAGTGGAGCCCAATATGCAACGAGTTGCATATTGACGGAACACCACATTCAAGTATTTAGTTCACTCTCGTTTATGCTACTCATCAATATTAAATGTTGTTAAACATGGCAAGGGGTGAAGCATAATGAAACTACCTAACTAGGCAAGTTTAAATGAGGCCGGAAGAACAAACAACAATTCCGGAAAATCCTCATATGCAATTGATGAATTTGCTACTGTTCTGCCCTAAAACATATCTTAAAGTTGTTAAACAGGAAAATAAAGTGGACCATGTTAAACTAGGCATTTTTCCACCCCATTTACATATAACGTTTATTTAAAATGGAGCTACGGTTATTTTGTTATGGAATAAACCATTTTAGCATGTTATTTATGCAAATTAATGCAAACAGCAGGTTTAATCATTTTAAACATGGATGAAAGCAGCATAATATGAAACTACATAAAATTCTAAGCGTTTTACATATATAAAGTATTTACATATGATGCACGGTTAATTAAACATGAGCATTTTAAAATAATGGCAATCTCGTGTAAATATGCATGATAAAGAATAAATGCTAAAATGCATGGAACAGGAAAAAAACATGCACAGGCCGAATTGCAGCAGGCCGCAGCAGCCCAGGAGTGGATCAGGCCCAACAGGCCATATGTGTGCATGCTGGGGGAAAAAATAAACAAAAGAGGGGCAAAAGAATTGGGGGCACCCTGGGATTCGATCCCAGGACCTCCTGTGTTGGCACGATATGCAGTAGCCACTGCGCCAGCTGTGATACTTGTGTTCAGAGAGGGGCGCTACTCTACTTGAACAGGCAAGGGCCCGGTCTGGGAGCCATGGATGCGCAGCAACTTGCCGGCGACCACGGCGAGCAACGCAGCGGCTACAGGTGCAGCAGAACAACGGCGGGGGTGCGGAAATAGGTGAGGGTGCGCGCTTGCGAGCGAAGGCCGCTTCCGGGGGTGGCATGCGTGCAGGCACTTGTGCACGAGAAGGAGCTCGTCTCGTACATGGGGAAGACGACAACCGAAGCCGCGCGGGTGGTGTTCCGCGGCTGCTGCGCATGCAGCGCTTCGGTCTTGCGTGTGCGAGCGCGAACAGAGAGGGTTTAGCGCGTGCGGGAGTGTGCAGGGGCAGCGAGGTGAGTTCCAGAAACTCAGCCATGGCGGATATGGAGTTGGCGGCTCGAGAAGACGAATACGGCGACGGATTGAACAAGAGAGGGACTGGGAGGAGCGACTGCTCACCGAGGGGGTGCTGCTGGAGTTGTACGAGGTCGTCGGAGACCGAAGACGGCGAGAAGGCGCGCTGATTGGGGCGGCGATGGATTAGCCGGAGGAAGAAGACGACGTAGAGGACGTCGTGGAAGGAGCTACGGGACCGTGTGGACGTGTGCCTAGTCGAGGAAGACTACGGCGAGGCACGCGAGGCTCCGGACGAAGAAGACGACAGCTGCTTGTCTGATCACGCCGGAGAGGAGCTCGGTCTCCTGAAGAAGAGGATGCAGGGGAAGACGACGGCGACGTGGACCTGGACGTGGACGACGGCATGGAGGCGATCCAGTTCAACCACCCATCAGAATCGGTCGAGGACGGAGACGGGGTGGAGGAGGACATGCCGGAGAGGATCCTGGCGCAGACCGAACGCGAGGACGACGACGGACGCTGGCGGTTTTCTTCTCTCGGGTGCTCTTTTCTTGAGGAAGAAGAACAACTAGAGAAGGAGAGGGGTTCTAGCGGCGTTGAAGGGAGCAGGAGAAGCTAGGGTAGGGCACAGACGTCGAGGGGTGGTATATAGGGCGCTAGGGAGCTGTACGGCAGCCCATCGAGCGGTGCCATGGTGATCCGATGGCTACTGATTGGTCGTCTGAGAGATAGCGAGGTAGAAGAAGGAGCAGAGGTGGGCTTGGGCTGGATGGCTGTGGAGATGGGCTCTGCTGCTTGGAGCTGGGCTGCATTGTCTTCTTTGAGCTGGGCTCTTTTCCTTTAGCGATTTCTTCAAGCAGAAATGCAAGAAAAGGCCAAGGAGTTTGGCAAGGAATTAGGATGAGATAAAAAGCATATGTGGGATTCTGGATTTATGTAGAATTTGAATAAATTGCTTTGGGAATTTTTAGCGGTATAAAAATAAAACAAGTTTGAATTAAATTCAAACTTGAGCCATTGAACCCAACCAAAACAACTCCAAAATGGATGATATTTGATGAGAGGTATAAGGCATGGAGCATGATTTATTGGCAAAGATTGAACATTAATGGAGAAGGAGAAATGGCACTTGCATGAAGGAGTAAAAGAAGAGGAAGGAGAAGGTGATGGTGCATGGCTTGAGAGAAGAGACAACAAGGACTGATGCACACACAACAATACACCAATATGAAGAATGCAACCCACATGATGATTATGATGCAATAAATGACAAGAGGCACAGATGCAACATGACAAAGATGGGCATGGCAGTGCAATATAATCAAATGATGAACATGATGCAAGAAGCAAAATATGACAAATTTAGAGACCAATAGTTGAGAAGGATGGGATATTTGCAAGTGTGTTATGGTTAATTCCAAATAAATGGAATATTTACTATAGCTCTCTAAATATCGAGAGGATATGTTTTAAAGAGAATCACCATGTGAATTCCCTCGATTTAAATGGATCAAAGATCCATGCCATTTATTTAGTTGAGTTGCAAAAGATTTATGAGATGATGGCATGATGACATGATGCAATGCAAAAATAAAAGGCAGGCACAAATGAAACACACGGCGAAACCCGGAATATATGGAAGGCAACTGAAGCTCCGGTCTTGGGGCGTTACACCTAGGGTGATACAAAACTAGATCTAGTTCATAAATATAATGTAGGCATGTATTCCGTAAATAGTCATACATGCTTATGGAAAGAACTTGTATGACATCTTTTTTCCTACCCTCCCGTGGCAGTGGGGTCCATAAGGAAACTAAGGGATATTGAGGCCTCCTTTTAATAGAGAACCGGAACAAAGCATTAACACATAGTGATTACATGAACTCCTCAAACTACGTCATCACCGGAAAGTATCCCGGTTATTGTCACCCCGGGTTTATGGATCATAACACGTAATAGGTGTATATGACTAGCAATATCGGATCTAGAACATAGATATAATGGTGAAAACATAAACGATTCAGATCTGAAATCATGGCACACAGGCCCAAAGTGACAGGCATTAAGCATGGCAAAGTCATAAAAACATCAATCTTAGAACATAGTGGATACTAGGGATCAAGATCTAATAAAACTAACTCAATTAATTGATGAATCTCATCCAACTCCTCACTGACCAGCGAGCCGACAAAGGAATTACTCACTCCCGGTGGGGACAATCATGGAATTGGCGATGAAGGAGGGTTGGAGATGACGAAGATTGAAGATCCCCCTCTCCGAAAGCCCTGAACGGACTCCAGATCTGGCCTACCAATGAAGAATAGGAGGTGGCGGCAACTCCGTGTCGTGAAACATGATGCAACTTCCTCTCTGATTTTTTCTCCGAAAATAGGTATTTAAGGAGTTGGAATTAGGGTCTGCGGGGCCACTAGGTGGGCACAACCCACCTGGGCGTGCCTGGAGGGGTTGGCTCACCCTGGTGGGTTGTTCTCAACCAGGGGGGCCCATTCTGGTGGTTGTTGGCTTCAGCATTTTTCTTTTATTACAAAATAATTCTCCAAAAAGTTTTGTTCCATTCCAAGAAATTTTATTTCTGCACAAAAACAACACCATGGTAGTTATGCTGAAAACAACGTCTGTCCGGGTTAGTTTCATTCAAATCATGCAAAATAGAGTCCAAAACAAGAGCAAAAGCGTTAGGAAAAGTAGAAATGATGGCGATGTATCAGAGAACGACTAGTAGTACTACGACTAGTAGTACTACGAGTAGAACATACTGTGTGAGGAAGAAGGCAACAAGAATGTATGTTTTGCGTGACAGTCTCTTCTTGCAGGACGTGTTAGACCTAGTGGACCTCATTGTTGCAATGGGAGTATCATAGATGGCACGATTCAGAGTGGTGGGCAGCGGGAATAATATTTGGAGCTGCTTAGTCTTAAACCCCATGAAGAAGTCCCATCGAAAGGAATAGCCATCCTCTACATGTGCTCCTATGTAAACTGAGTAAATGAGATACAAAGAGAAAGAGACAAAGTAAAAGAAATCACTAGCCTTAGAGCCAGCCCTATTGCATCAGTGAATGATATTTCTACATCATGATTGACATGGTTATATTATTAACCATGCTGCGAAGGTAGCAGCAGATTTCTATTTATTTATGGAGGTAGCAGCGGATGGATACTCAACCAGGAGTGAAATGATGGCTGCTTCATCGGTCAAACATAGAGAAAGGTGGGCCTCATGATTTGCCAGCTCATTATTCATTATTACTGCCTATATTCTTTGCCTATATAATAACCGCGTCGTAGAGTAGTTTTTTTTTCTTCAGTGGCACACACGCAATATAAATAGGTTCATATGGAGAGAAAAAGAAACCGCTCCACTATATACATAGGCAGGGGCCTACACGGTTCCTTGCTGGGGTTGCTCTCTTCACACTCTCTAACACAAAACGACTATGGCCACATCTCTAGTCACACATCCGGGTGGATCACGTCCGTCGGGGGAAGGGGTGGATGCTTTGTGTAGATGCGGTCACCATTGCCGACGGTGAAAAGCCACTGTAAGCGCGTCCTAATCAGGGGTCCCCCCTCCCCGTTCTCTCTCATAAAGCTGGTGTGGTTGCCTTCGTCCCTTTCTCACTGTCGCGATGTGGGCAGTTGCCGCCTCCAGCCGCCCTCCTCTGGCTACATCCCGACATCCCTCAAGTACAACTTCTTTTACAGCCATCTTGCACCACTACCCCAGCTGCCCACATTGCTCCATGTGGATATTTCTCTACCTCTTTGCCTGCATGTACCTCTACTGGCTTCTACTATATTTGTGATGAGATTATGTCTCATCAACTAGTCCGACTAGTCTTATTCTAATCATACTTCTTCAATTTCTTTGCCATAGGGATGCTTGGCTCGATTTTAATGAAACTGCGCAAAATGATCCAGTGGTCAAAGGGTTGCAAACTTCATTTCTTCAGAAGGTTCGACGTCGCCAGCAAATTAAAGCCTGCTTAGGGTTTAGGGTTCAAGGCCCAGGGACTGCATGGATCATTTTCTTTTCTTTAGTTGTCTCTGTTCCAAAATAAGTGTCAACTTTAGTACAACTTTGAAACCTATTTGGGAACGAAGGGAGAACGTATTGGCTACGATCTGTGGATCATTGAGATGCAATAGCATTTATGTTAGTCTCCTTTGTATTTGATGAAATGTTGCAATGGGGCAACCTTGGATGCAAGATACATGAAACAGAAGCTGAAAGCTTCATAGCATTGTACAATTTTATCTCACTAAGAAATTACCGTACTGTGTACTAAAAAGTTAGGTGTCGCACGGTGTCCAAAAAATATGGTGATAGTATGAGTAGGCCATGTAATGACTGAGCTATCGTGTTTTTGCTGATTTCTCACTCCTCCATTGTAAGAGTGGAGAAAATTGTAAATAGTGGAGATGCTCTACCTCCTTTTGCCAAAATGTGAGACATCCAGTATCCGGTGCACGTGTCATGCACCAATGTAAAGTGTACAGTACAACTGAGACTCAGCACGGTCGTACCACCACAGTAATAATGACCAATGAGCCATCAAATCACATAGACCCGGCAGTAAGTTGGACGGACAAAGCAACCATCACTCATCATTGAATCCGCCTCTCCCTTCAACGCATGCACCAGTGAGAGGTCGCGTCCGCTCTGCCCGGGCATGAATGTGGCACCGACTCTCTGGAGTGGCACTAACCATTTCAGGTAGGAAGCACGTGCAGGCGATGGAGCAGCTTTGGGTGGGCTAGGCTGGTCAGGAGTGGGCATGATAGTTGTCCCGATCGGACGCCAAGAAACGAGAGGATGCACTAACTCTCGCGGCTAAATCATAGTACTACACACCATCTCTCTGTAGGAGTAGGTAGACGTGTCGCTCTCTCTAACACACACACGCTGTTAAAACAAACAAACACGCACACACATACACACACACGCACACACACACACACACACACACACACACACACACACACACACACACACACACACACGCTCGCGCGCACGCATGCGCACGCACAGGTTCATAGAATAGGAATATCGTGGGAGTGGGAAGCCACATGAAGTGAGAAAAATGGAGTATGTACAAGAAGAGAAGATGTACACACACGTCCGTCAAAGACACAGTCGTTGCCTCACACTATAGCCCAGCCGACCATAGCACGACGACCCGATATGTGCCTCTCTCATCCCGGCGCCAGCGGTCAATCGCTATATCTGCATCCCCGGGATCTGACGCACGAGACTGCCGGATTTGGAGCATTCCGGTCGCGTGCGACTACGCCTTGCCATGGATTGTTCGGGTACTGGGTCGCACAACAATGGCAATGCCTCCATGCCGCGTGTAGGTACTGAATCCGCCTCTAGCCGCTCGGATCTATCCCGTCAGCGGATCACCAACAAAGACATGGCAGGCCACTGTCCGGGCTCAACCTGGCCCAGCGGCTAGTCGGTTCACCGTTTCCTCTCATGAAGTGCGATGGCTGCCCACGGCAAGTCCTGCGCCACATTTCGACCACGCAATAACATTCTGGATGTGTGTTCATCAAGTGCAAAAAAGATAAGGTGTCTCGTACTTCTTTTGATTCGGTTGTGCTCCCTTATTCGGTGCATGTTCGTCAGTTTATACTCAAACTTGTGTGTAGGATGGATGCAAGTTTTGGTTTTGGGAAGAAGAATACATCAATCTATTGAGAGCAAAAAATTTGGTAGATGCTGATGCACTCTTTGCTAGAATAGAGGTTAGAGATGATATTAGATGTGAAGCAATGTCTAGTTCTTTAGAATCGAAGAAGAAAGAAGTGTGCAAGCTCAAGAAGCCAAAGATCAACAATGAAGACATAGAGAAGATATAAATACAATTAGTGGGAGCAGTTATGGACATTGGATATCTTTTAAAATGTCTAATTGTGGTTATTGTTTTCTTTGGTCTTTCTCTCCTAGCAAAGAATTGGTAAATGTACTTCCCTGTATCAAAATGTCGTTGATGAAATAAAGAAATGTGTTGGAAAATAAATATGTGCATATGGTCAGTGGACGTATTAATTACATTGGTTCTGATTTTTTTCTTCGTTTATTGGGCTCATCCCATTTTCTTCGTAACAGTCTTATTTTTACTTCTTTCCATCACTGTTCACATTCCAAGGTGCATTAAATTGATGCATGCAAGGATTAAACGAACCAACAAGTGCATGTAACAATTCCTTCTCATTTAGTGGTCGTACATGAATATATTGTAATTAATAAAGATTAAAGTTTGAGTAATTTTGTAAACTACAAGATGGATTACTATATTTCTCCACTCATCATCTGCCTTGGTTGATGAGATTTCAAATTTATGCCCTATAAACCGGAAAGTAGTGACTAGTTAAAATTATTGGTCAAACTTTGACAAAAACTAATATGACGTGGTGTAAAAACCCGGAGTGAGGTAGTATAGTACGAGATACGGTGGCACACTGACTTAGGGCCGAATACAAGTGCCCAAAATTATTGGAAGAGAGAAAAGTGTACATACAAAATAAATAAAATTGAATTTCTCAATATTTCTTTTTGAAACGGAGGGAAAATATTTGCCTCATCCATTAGATAAGAGGATAATAGAGTTTGACAGTTTGCAAGTGACCCTACAAATAAACAACATGGCAAGTACTCTCTGTACACCCTAGATTCTTAGCACCCACTGTAACCCTTAGTACATACGGTGGCACACTGACTTAGGCCGAATACAAGTGCCCAAAATATTTAAAATGGGAGGATGTTGCAGCCCACCTTTCCTATATTTTGACCGTGTGTGGTTCAGTTGTTGTTCACTTTGGAGGGCCGTGTACCACACGTGAATGATAGTAAGTGCGACCGGGAGGCGCGGAGCGTTAATTGCAAGTTGACTCCTTCGAGCATTAAAATTTCTTCATGTATTAGCATTGCCCTAGTATTTTTATTCACTAGTACGCTAAATAAAGAGTTCCATTTATTGCACAATTTAAAACGGTTTTTATGGAGAGAAAAAGAAAACCACTCCAACTATATACATTGCAACCTTAGCGCTTGTTTTCTAGGGTTTGCTCTCTTCACAGTCTCTCTCCGCTATATATATACACGTTGGAGCCTCAGCGCTTGTAGTTCCTCTCTACACACTCTCTCACCCTATCAAGATCTAAGCTAGACTGTGTTGGCCTCTCTCTCTCTCTCTCTCTCTCTCCCTCACTGCTGGTCAAAGAGCCGGCAGGATCCCGTCCGGCGGGGAAGGCAGGGAGGCTGAATACTATCACCGTCGATGAGCGAGGGAATCCACTGACGACGCCGATATTCTCTTTTACCCAGTGGCAGTGCAGGAGGGCCTCTGACCCTTTCTTCCTCGCCGTCGTACATAGTGGGGGCAGATCGGCCTCCGGCCGCCCACGGGGCCACACCTCGAGAACCTTACCTTAAGGTATAATTTACATAATCCACAGGCATTGCTCTAGCTGCATGGAATTTTTTAGCTTTTGCACTCAAATCTAGGTGTTTGATCAAACACAAAAGTACTGGGGAAAGTTGTATATCATGAATCAAGGATGTGGTTCAAAGAGGAGAGGAAGGGGGAAAGTAGTATAGACTGGCTATCCAACACCTATGTTGGTTGAAAAGGGAAAACGATGACAAACGTAGTACACACATCTGTAAGGAACTGATCTTTTGGTGGGTGGGGTACAAGACTGTAGAGTTTGAGCAGGACTAGATTTGTTGCCCTCACATAGGGAAAGGTGTCTAAAGATAACAAAAATGGGACCAACACAAATATGCTCCTTGATTGTTTGTTGCAACAAACTGTGCATCACCCCTTTATACATCGGTAGATGCACATGGTGGTTGTGCGTCCACTGTCCCATACAACTCTTTAGCTATTGTTAATCCAATAATGCGGCTGGAAAATTGAAGCAATGCCATAGTTAAAAGCAACCATGTTTAACGAATTTTGTTGTTAATATAATCTCTCTATTAATTTGAATTAATGCCATTGTTTGAGAAATTCTACTGCCTTGCTTTCTTTCCCATTTAGATAAGTTAGATGCTTCTTTTTGTGGGCTTTTGTGTCATCCATCGTTATTGACCAGTAATTGTTTCCTCTGCACCTCTGTGTAACCAGGGTTATCTACTTCACCTCATTGCTATTGTGACCTTTTGTTGCACTGCACAAAACACTTTTGTTTTAAGAGTGTTTGGTGCAGTTCAACCAAATTGTCTCATAGACAAGTTGCTTGATTGCTTAATCTTAGTGGAACTGCACAAGAGGAGATCTGACTTCCTATCTGTGTTGGCAAATTTGTTTCAGATATTGTTCTTGTGAGTTGTTTGAATTCTGCGTCATGAGAGGTCGGTATTGTCCTTCTTTCACATGATTGTGAAGTGTGCTTTCATATGTTGTGCTACTTATACGGTAATGTTGCTTGATTTTAGTGAACTGCACAAAATGAGACCAGACTTCCAATCTGTATGTGCACCGTAATATCCCATTGAGGTAAGATAAAGATACTTCACAAGTGTTGGCCTGTATTTTGCTACTATCATTAGAAAATTGATGTCGTTGTTTAGTGCTATACTTGTGCTCCCTAATTGACATGAAAAATCTTACATTGAAGGCGAAGCTTATCTGTTATTGAACCAAGTGATGAAGGGGAAGAACAAACGGAAGAAGAACGAAAATCAACTCCCGGTGTTGTAATGAAGCACTGGAACTGTGATAACACAAGTAATGATATAGTTTTGCATCTTAATTTATTGCTACGGCTGGAATGAGCAATTGTTTTGCCACTGTGATTTGATGCCACTCTTAATGTAGTATGTAATTATCTCTACTTATGCAAACATGGATCTTGTTTAAAGATAACATATATTTTAGTGGAACTATACAAGAAGATGTTGGAAGCACTAAACAAATCAAGGAGTATATAGTAAGCATGGCAACCAGAGTAGATAATAACGGATGATTCCCAAGAAGTTCTTCATCTGTATGTGTCAGTGTCAAAACCGGCGGATCTCGGGTAGGGGGTCCCGATCTGTGCGTCAAGGCTGATGGTAACAGGAAGCAAGGGACACAGATGTTTACCCAGGTTCGGGCCCTCTCGATGGAGGTAAAACCCTACTTCCTGCTTGATTTATATTGAAGATATGGGTAGTACAAGAGTAGATCTACCATGAGATCGTAGAGGCTAAACCCTAAGAGCTAGCCTATGATGGTATGATTGGAATTGTGATCGGCCTTCTAAGGACCAACCTCTCCGGTTTATATAGACACCGGAGAGGTCTAGGGTGTCGAGGATATACCCCACGGTATGATCTGGCCAGAAGTATGACCCGGTTGGACTTGACGCTTCATCGTAACCCACTTGAGGATTGGCGACTTCCGGGTCTGGCGGTTCACTGTTGTGACGACTCATGAGCCTGGCGACTTAATGATGGCCCATGCAGGTCAGACGGATGACAAAGGCTTAAGGCCCAGTAGGCCGACTCATGTTATTGTGGGCCGGCTAAAGACAGAAGGCATGAGGAATATTTCCTTTACGAGGAAGCAAGACCCGTACTTGTATCCGACCTGCAATAGAGAATAAGTTAGTTCTAATCCTACTAGGACTCTACATGTAAGCCGCCCCTTCAACTTATATAAGGAGGGGCAGGGCTCCCAAAAGAGGAAGAAGCAACAAGAAACAATATCTAGGGCTAGACACAAAGGGGGAGTCGGCTTATGCAGCGACTCTCTGATGAGCATAATGAGATCTAACCACAAACAGCATGTAGGGTTATTACCGGATGATATTTCCCGGGGCCCGAAGTTGTCTAAATCCTTGTCTTGTGTTGTGTTTCTCGATTCCGCTTAACCCCTCTCAAGCTACCACATAGATGCGTTGGCCTCGCGACGAAGTCCTCACACTAAGGACATCTGTCGTGACAATTCCACGACAGTTGGCACCCTCCGTGGGGCATGTGCTCGTGGTGTTGAGTTCTTGAAGGGATCTCATCTAGGGATCAACAAGCTCGTGATTTCGTCAGATGAGGAAGAACCAGCAAGATTGTTGTTTTATGATCACAACAAGATTAAACTTTGGAGTCGGCAGTATAAGGTTTGAGATCAAAAGAAGCTAGGGTTTCGTGTGTGTTGCCGCACGCGGCCTGATGATCCACCCATCGAAGTGGGTTTGATTTCCGTCAAAATAGTTAGCATGATCCGGCGAAACCGAGGCCGACTCAGAGTACTCCGCTATTTCAATTGCCGTTTTATACTACGACGAGAGCCGGTGCGCGTGAAGAAAATTGCATCCGTGGCAGTCGACATATGCAGATTCGCTTCAATTCCCGAGGTTGCTACCTTGTTGCTGCTACTACGCACTATACATCAGACGCAAAAAAACTACTCAGTTGATTCACAAAATAGGCAGATGAAAAGATATTGCACGTACTGCTGACGTGGAGCATCGCTTTGCGTGGACTACAAAATTAATCAAACACAGATGATGCTTGAAGACATAGACTGTCCAGACTACTACTAATATGTCATGAAAGGAATTCCAAAAAGGAGAAACACACGTGAGTCTATGTACAAAACAAAGGAAGACCAGAGTCTAATTAAAAGAGATGCCGTTTAGGCAATTGTCACGCCATGTACGGGAACCTATCCTGGATGGCTCAAGTTCCAAGGAAAGCAAAAATTATTGATGGATTCACCTGATGCGGACAACAAAAAAGAATATGTCCACGACCAGGAAACAGAGCCGGCCATGATCCAGATTCCTCTTGCGCCCACGACCTGGTTTTGAGGCGCCTGCCTTTGCTGCTTCGGGTACGCCCCGGCGATTTCCGAGCCATCACCGCCCGCCACACCATGGCCTCTGCTTCAAGTTACTACTCCAAAACGCCGTTGTCGCCTAATTCATCAGGGAGCCAGCCCGATCTAAGCCGTCCTCTGTTGCGGCCTCCTTCTGAGCTGCTGTTGTAGTGCGCTGTTGCTTAAACTGCCGCGGTGGCCTTTGAGTCGCCGGCCTGGTCACCTTGCGCTAATCATGACCGCTGGTTCGCCATTCACCGCTGCCATTCCGGTCCCAAGCCGGCCCTACCACAATCAGGTGCCATTTTTCTAAAGCTTTTGTTTGGTATAATTAAATTTCATCAGAAGATTTTTTTTTGAGGTATGCTATTGTATACACAGGTCAATTACCTCATGGTTAAAGTATGATCCGCTTCTCGCGCACTATCATTGGAGGTCGCGTTTACATCTGCGCTATGTCAAATTGCTTAACAGATGTGCGCAAATCGCCGCCTCCGCAGTTCGATCTACATCAACTCACCGGGACCGCGCTTGCAATCAGTTCATTTGACCGTGCCCGCGCCGACTCAACCGTCCACGCCCATGGCTGACTCGTCTGTCCGCACAGCTTACAATGCCGCGGCCAACTCACGCATCCGCTTTGTCTTCTAAATGTCGTGGTTGACTCCGACATATATATCAACAAATCAGAGCCACGTCTGCTCACACAAGCTATCCAATTGACATATGTGAGCCACCCCCACTGTGCTGAGCCGCCGGAGCCGCGTTGAGCCGCCATTACCGCTTTGAGCCGCCGGGTTTATATTAAGTCGCCGGTCTGCCTGAGCTATCGGAACTATATTGAGTTGCTGGTCTGCCTGAGCCACCTCTGTCGCAATAAATGGATCATCCTCGTCCAAACAAATCAGGTGATATCCTTCCAAGTTTGTTTTATTATCACATGTTGTTTTTGTCAAAGAAGAAGTTTATCTTTGCCTTGGTCTGCAATATTGTTTATGCAGGGCAATTATTTATGACAAAAAGTGATATTATACCGCGGAGATGGAGGCACGTCAACATCTTTTGGCACAAGTGGTCGTCGTTACTCAACGGACTCCCGCACCGGCTTACAACGCCGTGGCCGTCTCTCGGGACCGCGCCGGTTTACAATGTCGTGGCCGTCTCTCGCGACCACGCTGGCTTACAATGAGGAGGACAACTTGCCCGTCCGCACCGTCTGACAACACCGTGGCCGACTCATCTATCCAAGGGGCCTTTGATGCTGCGGTCGTCTTTACCGTCCGTCTCTCGCGGCCTGGTCTACATCAACACACCGGGCCGCACCTGTCTGCATGAGCTGTTCATTGAGTATGAGCAAGTCACTACTTGGGAAGCCCAGTTTTCTCTTCCAACAAATTGGAGGCAAATTATCATATCTTATCAGCCGCCGTCTGCACTGGATGGTTCAATGGGCAGGCGCACAAGTCGCCGCCACTACTGTCGGAGTAAATTAACACGGGTAGCCTAAGTGGATCCCTTTGTCCCTCAGAAAAAACAATGGGCCGATCACGCCTTGAAGCACCCATGAGACGGGGCCGCCTTCCTCCGGCCGGCTATCACCTAGGCCGGCTGGAGGAAGGCGGCCCGGCCATAAACAACCTTTGGAGGACGCCGCGATCGGGCCGACTCCAGGAAGTCGGCCCATGAAGGACCGACTCCAAGAAACCGGCCCATGAAGGGCCGACTCCAAGAAACAAGCGGCCGAAGGCCGCATCCTAAAGTCCACCCCCCATAACAGTGACGGGACGGGGCGTGGCTACAGCAAACCCTGCCACCGCCGAATCCCGGGGCATGCATGGCTACAGTACGCTGTACGGGGCAGCCATCTCCCGTCCGGTGAGGCACTGTTGCCATAAGGATCATGACGCCATCCAAGACGGGTTGCCAGTACGGCCCGCAGGCGGCGGGCCCCTTCGGTAGAGAGACATCCGAAGGCGGCCCGACCTCCCCCAGCCGGCCTAAGGCCGGGCCGGCTTCCTATAGCCGGCTTGCTCCCCCCTCGGGGCACGCACACCATAAAGCAAACAGGACGAGGTAAGGCTACAGTGGGAGCCCGCAAGGCGGCGGCACTGTAGCCATGCTTACCTCGACAAAGCCTCAAATCATCGAGAGGCAAGGCAGCGATAACCAGCCCGACAAGATCCCCCAAGCGGTGGGGCTGGCCTGTCGACCAACGGGCCGGCAGCCGGCGGGACCCACCAGTCGGCGGGCTCCAGAAGCCGACGGAGAAGGTGACGGTCGTAGACACTGACGGCCTGGGCCCGCACCCAGCCGGATTACCATTGTACCCCCGGGGGCGTAGGCCTATATAAACCCCCCGGGACACCCATGCAAAGGGTTGATCTCAGAGAGTTTAGACACTACAATAAGGAGAGAAGAGAGCTAGCCTTGCCCTTCTTCCTCCTCCCACCGAACAGTTCAAGGAGCCTCTTGTAGCTTCTTATTGATCTAGTGATCATGCGAAGACCCCGTAGAGCAGGAGTAGGGGTATTATCTCCACGGAGAGCCCCCAACCTGGGTAAGATCCGCTAGCGTGCATGTCTTCGCCTTATCCCGTTTCCGGGCACCGGCGATGACTTACTGGCTCCCTGCCATCCGTTGGCATATGTCGCACCTACCACTCGACATTTGGCGCCCACCGTGGGGCCAGGTGCACCGTCGTCCGGAGACCTGTTCTGGACGGAACCCTTTTCCTCCCCAGCGAGCGTAGCCAGCCCAGCACGCCCGATGGCGCTTGCCCGACGCACCGCGAAGCGTCGGCGATACTGCAAAGAAAGCTGCCTCGCCGATCTTCTTGGCGAGACTCGCATCTCCGACGAGCCCGCATCCGATGCGGGCACCGGCTGCCCCGAGAGCCGATTCGTCAGCCTCCTCGACCAACTCCACGTCTCCGGCGAGCCTACCGCGGACTTGGAGTCGGCCGGCTCCACCGACCCGATGCTTGTCGACTCAGACACGGCGTCGCTCGACGCCTTCCCCACCAACGTGATCATCTTCGACGACCCTCTCCCGCGAGCCGACAGTGGCGGCAGCACCGTCACCGAGGTGCTGGTCATCAGCCACGGAGCCGCCTCCGGTGAGAACACCCACGACGCCCTGCAAGCGGTGCTACAGGACTTGTCCGTCCCCATCCCGGCCGACGCCGACGCCGAGGCGCTGGAGGCTCGCCTCCTTGCCCTCGTCGCGGAGGGCCAGAAGATAAACACCATGAGACCCCTCACGGAAGCCCACCAGCGCGAAGTCAACTGCGCCGCCTTCGGCACGCCGCCTCCAGAAGGGCCAAGCCGAGTCGGCGTCGTCAAGAAACGCGGCGCGGCCATCGCCAGCATGGTAGGGGCGGACCGCTCGGTCTACGCCACGCCCCTCGAGAATCTACGCGCCGCCCAGTCGATCGTTGACGAGCTAAACGGACTGGGGGCCGACGAGCTCCCCTACATGACTAGGCGAATCCAGCAGCTGATCGACACGGCTGTAGCGCGGCACGAAGCCGGCATCCGAGCTGGAAGCCCCCCTCGCCGAGAGCACGGCGCGACATCGCGTACGCCGACTGCGGGTGGCGCCCATGCGAGACAAGAGAAGGAGCTGGCTGCTAGCCGTAGACGGACACGAATCACAATCGAGCGCGACGCAGAAGGCTGTCCCCGAGGTGTGGAGAGACGAGGCGACCCGCCTCTTCCTCCGCCCCGCGGGGAAAGATATCCCACCCCGCCGCCTATCGAGCATCCGACTCTCAGTGGCCGACTTGGTCGCCGCGAAGGAGTCGGCGAGAACGATGCCCGCCATCGGATAGACCGCCTGGCGCGATCCCTGGCCCTGGAAGAAGAAGATGATGTCGGCCCGCCTTGTTTCGGCCCCCACATCCGCCACGAGCCCTTTCCCAAAGGGTTCTCGCTCTCAAGAGACACGCCCAAGTACAACGGCTCCGTGAAGCCGGAGGACTGGTTGATCGACTACTCCACCGCGGTTCGCATAGCAAACGGCAACCAACGCGTTGCCGTGAAATACGTCCCCCTGATGCTCCAAGGCACGGCAAGTACCTGGCTCAATAGCCTCAAGCCTTACAGCATCAACAGCTGGCTCGACTTCACGGAAGCCTTCATCCGCAACTTCACTAGCACCTACAAGCGGGCTCCCAATCCCCGACAGCTCTCCTTGTGCGTGCAGGGACCCAGCAAGTCGAACCGGGACTACCTTACGCGTTGGGCCAAGCTCTGAAACTCCTGCGAGGGGGTGCACGAGGTCCAGGCCATAGAGTACTTCACGGCTGGGTGCCGAGAAGGCACCCTCCTCAAGCACCGACTCCTCTGCGATGAGCCGACTACCCTCGACGAGCTGCTGATCATCGCGGATAAATACGCCACGGCCGACTCCTCCAAGAAGACCGAGATTCGAGTCGACGCTTCCGGGAAGGTGCTTGCGCCGGCTCCCAAGACGGCGGCTGGAGAGTCCTCTCGGCGCCCGTACCACAACGACAACAAGCACAAGGCTCCGATGCTGACTTCCGCCAGTCGGCAGGTAGCCACAGTCGAAGATGAACAACCTGAGGGGCGGCCCGCGCCCAAGAAGCAGAAGGGTGGCAGGCCGGCTTGGTAGCCGGCTTTCTCCTACGAACAAATTCTCGACGCCCCCTGCAAGTTCCACAGCGGCGCGAAGGCGTCCAACCACACAACCCGGAAGTGCCATTGGCTCACCCAAATCTCCAAAGGTGAGGGATTGGTGCCGCCTCCGCCTACTGGTCAGCCGCCTCCTGCCCCCCAGCAGCCGGCCGCTCGGCCAGCAGTCGGAGCCATCCACGACGAGTTCCCTGACGAGCATGCCGCCTACGTCGTCTTTACGAGCCAGCCAGAAGATCGGCAAAGTCGGCGCTGAAAACACCAAGAAGTCAACGCAGTCGCCTCCAGCAACCCCGAGTTCATGCACTGGTCAGAGAAGTCCATCAGCTGGAGCCGGGACGAGCACCCAGAAGTGATGCCGTCTCTTGGCTCCTATGCCCTTGTTCTGGATGCTACCCTAGTGACGGAGATGGGCACTGCTCGTTTCTCCCGCGTGCTAATAGAAGGCGGGAGCAGTATCAACATACTGTACCGATATACAATGGAGAAGCTCAACATCAAGCCGAAGCAACTCATGCTGAGTCAGACTGTGTTCCATGGCATCGTACTCGGCCTGTCCTGCTCACCAATCGGCAAGATCAAGATGGATGTCCTCTTTGGGGACAAGGATCATTTCTGCCGAGAGGCAATATGGTTCGAGGTAGTGAATTTGGAGAGCCCGTACCACGCACTACTTGGCCGACCAGCGTTGGCCAAGTTTATGGATGTGTCCCACTATGCCTACCTCAAGATGAAGATGCCGAGTTCCAAGGGAATTATCACCATAGCCGGAGACTACAAGAAGTCTTCTAAGTGTGCAGCAGCCAGCAGCCGGCTGGCCGAGTCCCTCGTGATCGCCGAAGAGAAAAATATGCTGGACCGAGTTCTGACCTTGGCTGGCAAGCAGCCGGCCTTGTCTCCTGACCCCAAAGAATGTGAAGCTCAAGGTTTTTTCCAGCCGGCCAAGGAGACAAAGAAGATACCCCTGGACCCGGAGCACCCAGAGAGCTTGTTGTCATAGGCTGAGCCTTGACAGCAAATAGGAAGGCGAGCTCGTCGATTTCCTCCATGAGAATCGGGACATCTTTGCATGGTCTCCCAAAGACATGCCGGGTGTCCCGATGGATTTCGCCGAGCAGAAGCTACACGTCCGATCTGACGCAAAGCCGGTCAGGCAGCCCTTGCGCCGCCTGTCAGAAGAGAAGAGAAGAGTAGTCGGAGAAGAAATAGCCCGGCTTCTGGCAGCTGGCTTCATTATGGAAGTGTTCTTTCTAGAATGGCTTGCCAACCCGGTCCTCGTGTTGAAGAAAAACAAGCAGTGGCGCATGTGCATCGACTACACCAGCCTCACCAAAGCCTGCCCTAAAAAGCGTTAAGCCGCCAAGATCGACCAAGTGATAGACTCCACAGCCGGATGTGAGCTGTTGAGTTTCTTGGATGCTTATTCCGGCTACCACCAGATAAAGTTGAACCCGGCTGATCGCTTGAAGACCGCCTTCATCACCCCATTCAGAGCTTTCTGTTACCTGACTATGACATTCGTCTTGAGAAATGCCAGTGCCACTTTTCAGCGTTGCATGCAGAAATGCCTCCTCAAGCAACTTGGCAGAAATGCCCACGTCTATGTAGATGATGTCGTGGTGAAGACGGAGAAACGTGGCACCCTTCTGGAAGACCTCAAGGAGACCTTTGAGAATTTGCGTCGGTTTCAGATCAAGCCCAACCCAGAGAAGTGCGTGTTCGGGGTACCAGCCGACCAACTTCTAGGCTTCCTGGTCTCCAAACGCGGCATCGAGTGCAACCCAGTGAAGATCAAGGCCATAGAGAGAATGAAAGTCCCTACCAAGCTGCGAGACGTCCAAAAATTCACCGGATGCCTGGCGTCTTTGAACCGCTTCATGAGCCGGCTCGGAGAGAAGGCTCTCCCCCTCTACCAACTCATGAAGAAGTCCACTCACTTTGAGTGGAATGACCAGGCGGATCAAGCTTTCCATGAGCTGAAAAGATGTTGTCCACACCGCCTGTCTTGGCGGCCCCAACTAAGAAGGAGCCCATGCTCCTCTACATCGCCGCCACCAGCCGGGTGGTCAGCACAGTCATTGTGGTTCAGCGCCCAGAAGAAGGGAAAGCTTAGCTAGTCCAGAGGCCGGTATATTACTTGATCGAAGTATTTTCCACCTCAAACAGAACTACCCACACTATCAGAAAATGTCCTATGGTGTGTACTTTGCCTCCAAGAAACTTAAGCCCTACTTTCAAGAACATCCCATCACGGTCGTATGCACTGCCCCGCTTGCCGAGATCATAGGCAGCCGGGACGCATCCGGCCGAGTGGCGAAATGGGCCATTGCGCTGGCTCTGTACACGATCTACTATCAGCCCCGCACCGCCATCAAGTCCCAAGCACTGGCCTACTTCCTCGTCGATTGGGCCGAGACCCAGTACCTGCCACCGGCCCCCGACTCCACTCATTGGCGGATGCATTTTGACAGATCCAAGATGCGCACCGGCTTGGGAGCCGGCATTGTCCTCACCTCTCCCAAGGGCGACAAACTCAGATACACATTGCAAATCCATTTTGCCGCCTCCAACAATGTGGCTGAGTACGAGGCGCTCATACACGGGCTCCGGCTAGCCAAGGAACTCGGCATCCGCCGGATCCTGTGTTATGGCGACTCGGACTTAGTGGTTCAGTGATCATCCGCGATCGGGGCGCTAAGGGCGCAAACATGGCAAGCTACCGTTTCCTCATCCAGCATTTCGGCGGATATTTGAAGTGCGAGTTCCTTCACGTGCCATGGGCCGACAACGAAAGCAAGCGATGCCCCGCACGAATAGGCTCCACCCGACAAGCTGTACCAACCGGCGTCGCCCTCCAACGCCTCCTCAAGCCATATGTCAAGCTGTCTCCGGAATCCAGTTCCATCTTCGTGCTGCCTGACCCCGACGCAGTCCGATCAGACTTCGGGGACCAGGCAGGTGGCCCGGGGACTACGGCCGTCGGCTCGGGGACTGCCATAGTCGAACCCAGCCCAGGGACTACAGCAGCACAGCAGGCGGAGGCCGACTCCAACTCCTCACAACCCAACCCGCCCATCCTGGTTGCAGTAGCCGTCTTGGCAATCGAAGAAATGATAGCTCCATCCTGGGCTCAGCCCATCCTCCGTTTTCTGGTAAATGGAGAGCTACCAACTAATGAGATCTCGGCAAGACAAGTCCAACGCCGAGCCGGAGCTTACACAATAATGAATCAAGAGCTAGTTAGGCGCAGTGCTACCGAATTCTTCCAGCGCTACGTCGAGCAAGAGAAGGGCATAGCAATCCTTGAAGACATCCACCAAGGCGAATGCGGCCACCATGCCGCCTCCAGGGCGCTCGTCGCCAAAGCCTTCTGCCGTGGATTCTTCTGGCCTACTGCTTTGGAGGATGCCAAGGAACTAGTCAAACATTGCAAAGGGTGCCAAGTCTTCGGCTCCAAGCAACACCTGCCGGCTTCTGCAGTCAAGACCATCCCCATCACTTGGCCCTTTGCCGTCTGGGGGCTGGACATGGCCGGACCATTCAAGATGGCGCGCGGCGGCATGACACATCTGCTTGTCGCCATAGACAAATTTACTAAGTGGATTGAAGCAAAGCCGATCAAGAAACTGAATGGGCCGACTGCCGTGACATTCATTGCAGACATTACAACCCGGTATGGCGTACCACACAGCATCATTACCGACAACGGCACGAATTTTGCCAAGGGAGCATTGGCACGTTTCTGCGTGACATAGGGCATCCGACTGGACTTAGCGTCCGTTGCCCACCCACAGTCAAACGGGCAAGTCGAGCGAGCAAACGGCCTCATCCTCTCCAGTATCAAGCCCTGACTGGTCATGCCACTGGAGCGTCTGGCCGGCTCCTGGCTCGACGAGCTACCGACCGTCCTCTAGAGTCTGCGCACTACACCAAACAAGTCAACCGGCTTCACCCCCTTCTTCCTTGTATACGGTGCTGAGGCTGTCATCCCAACTGACATCGAGTCGACTCACCTCGGGTCACCATGTACACGGAGGCGGAGGCCAAGGAAGCAAGAGAAGATGGCGTCGACTTGCTGGAAGAAAGCCGACTGTTAGTCCTCAGCCGGTCCGCCATCTACCAGCAAGGACTACGCCGTTACCACAGTCGGAGGGTGAAGCCAAGAGCTTTCCAAGAGGGAGACCTTGTGCTCTGGCTGATACAGCGAACAGCCGGCCAGCACAAGCTCTCGGCCCCTTGGGAAGGCCCCTTCGTCATCAGCCGGGCTCTGGGAAACGACTCCTATTACCTAATCGACGCGCAGAAGCCGAAGGCACGCAAGAGAGACGACTCTAGCAAGGAGTCGGAGCGCCCGTGGAATGCCAATCTTCTTCGAAGATTTTACAGTTGAAATGCAGTATGTATCACGCTACCTTTTGTATTAAGTATGAGACAACGGGCCTCCGAGGAGTTCTCGGGGACTACCCTATTTTATCTATGTATGCCGGGTATCATACCCATGGTTACCCCACTGCATTTACTTTCTCCGCCCGGCACAGGGTTCGACTAGTCGGCCCGGGGACTTGCCGCCTTGAGTTATGCCCAAGTTCTACCTGCAGTCAGACAAGTAATGTGCCGGCACCCAAGCCCTCTCTCGCGAAAGTCACAGCTCGAAGAATCAGTTGCCCGACTAGTGAGAGCTAAAGGTGGAAAGGATGCCCACATGAAAAACAGCTAAGGACTAACAAACTTACATAACACAAGTCGGCTTCCCACCTCGCCAACCGACTGTCGAAGCAGTCGGCTGGCCAGCTTCCTTTCCTACCCCGCTACAATCTAAGAAAGATTGAGTCCTTGCCTTCCCAGATGGCTGAATTCCTTACCCAGCCACAGACTGCAAAGCAGCTGTCCGGCTGGGAAGGCGGCAACCAAGAAAAAGGCGGCAAAGGGAAAAAGCTGAGAGATAAAAAGCAAGAAGGAATGGAAGCCAAGCACTTGCATAATAATATTTACACCAAAAAGCCTTTGAGAGGCCAGCATTCAACGAAGTTTGAATACACCCCAAGTGGGTGGAATTGCGCAAAGATAACAAATCTGTTCAAAGAGTGACAGACAGGAAAGTAAAACGATGAATCAAGCCAAGGGAGCGCCTAGAGCTTTAGGAAGAACGGTGGAGACGGCGGTGTCGGCTGGAGGAGTGGCCGGCTGGCGAGTCTCGGCCTGGTCGTCGCCGGTGGCAGGAGGAGCATTCGCGCGCGCCTCGTTGCTGGAGGCACGGTCAGGCTGAGGCTGGCCGGCTGCTCGGACATCCGGCACAGCATCTTCGCCGTCTTCCTCCTCCTCGTCGTCGCCCTCATCGCTGGAGTCAATCTCCTCCGCAGAGTCCTCACCATCGGCCGGGTTCAGCCCGAACCATTCTTCCGGCTGCACGACGCCATCCTCGTTCACCTCAGGAGCAAAGGCGCTGGTGTCGGTGAAGTCAGCGATCGCCGAAGCACGCTGAATGATAGCCGGCTGCACCGCCTCCAGCTCCTCGTCGGCCTCCTGCCGCCAGGTGCGCAGCTGGTCCAAGTTCAGCCCAGGGTACTGTAACATCCCAAAATTCTAAATTTTGGAATGTTATAATAAATAGATAGATTGATTGTTTGTTTGATTGTTGTGTGATTGATTGAGTGATTCGAAACTTTTGAAAGTTAAATGAGAGGGAATGAAAGGACTTTCCCAAACTTTCATTTTCTTTTCTGATCTTCGGGAATTCAAATTCTTTTCATCACAAAACCCTGGAGAGAAGATGACATGACTTCTTCCATTTATTTAAATGACAAGGGGTGTTGAAAATATTTGAATTTCATTTGGAAAATATTTCCAACTCAGAAACTTCAAGCAACTCAATGATTTTCACGAGCGAAGATAAAATGACTTCTTCAAAACATATGAAATATGAGTTGGGAGTTTTAAAAGAATTAAATTCAAAGTTATTTTGAATTGATTTTCAATTTGGAGTTATTTGAGTTGTATTCAAATTATTTTTCTCCAAAAAATAAAATATATGGAAAATAGGGTAACATGATTCCCTATATCAGAAAATTGGAGAGAAAAAAATTTGAATTAATTTTGGTATTTTTAAAATGATTTTTGTTGGATTTTATTAGACCAGTAGCACTCTTTGAATTATCTGAATTTGTGTGAATTTTATTTAATGTTAAGAAAATGTCCATGCTGTAGAAAATATTTTTCTGAAGATTTTGATATATTATATGCCTATATAATATATTTATTTATTTGGGTTTATTATTTTTATTTCGCCTGGAAAATGATTAAAAAAAACTCTTCCCTCCGCCATTAACGGGCTGCCCAGCTGTGTCATGACCCAGCCTAGCCGCGCCGCACCGCCTCCAAGCTCGGGACAGAGTCCCGAGCATCGCCGCCGCCCACCGGAGTCCGGCCGGACTCCGCGTCGACCTCCTACCCCTTCCCCAAGCCGCGCCTCCCCTCCCCTCCTATAAAGAGCGCGCCCCGGACTCCCCGGCCCCTTTTTCTCTCTCCTCGCTGCCGTCGCTCCCCAACTCGCCGCAACCACCGCCGCCGGCGAGATCAGCCGCCGCCGCCTCTCTCTCTGTTGCGCCACGCCGCCCCTCCCACATCTCGCCATGCCGCCATCACGCCCTCTTAAGCTCGCCGCTAACGCCCGCAGGTGTCGCCCGCTCTCGCCACGCGCCCGCCTTGAAGCCCGAGATCCACCGTCGGTTTTCGGCAAAGGACCGCTCGAACCGGTATAAAACCGTTGCCCCGGTCCGCTGGTTTCTCGGTTTCGAAAAAACACGGTTTAGTTTTTTTGAGCTATTGAAAGGACGTTCTCTGTTTAGAACTAGTTAGCGAACGGTTTTCATTAGTTAGCGTTCGGCAGCGAACGTTCGCTTGGTAGAGTTTTTCTTTTCTTTTTAATTTCGGCCAGGGACCTATCTGTGATGATTTTATTTACAGATTAGCCCCTAATCTTCAAACGATCACTACTTTTCAACCGTTTATCCAAATCCAACGAAACCAACGCCCACCTCTTCGTTATGATCTCCTCTATCCAGTAAAAAAACTTAAACATGTTTTTGAAAGTTTAAAATTTGAATTTCAAATAGTTTTGTATATGAACTTTGTTTGATCATAACTTGAGTTTTATAACTCTGATTTATTTGATTCTTTTTGCAAATCGAAGCTCTTGACCTAAACTTTCTGATAAGGCCAAATTCACATAATTTTCGTACTGTTAGGAATTGTTTTATGTTGCAAGAGTTATTCACTTGGTTTTGATGTTTTCCGATTCGTACTCTTCGTTCTTTCCGATCTTTTGAGTGATTGCTTATGTGTGGTTACTATTGCTTGCTTACGATAGATTGACCGAGTGTGACGAGTAAAACAATCAAGAGTTTTGAGTGTGAATCACCTTCATCAACATTGCAGGCAAGTTCACACTTTGATCATACCTTTTCTCATACCCAGTTTTATGCATTAGTTCAATCCTCCAAACAATTGCATGATTAGGATCTGAATTAAATTGTGGGTTTTGGGAAGTAGATTGAGGTAGCACTTATTACTTGTTTTATTTTCAAACCCTTGGGAGTTACTTCTACGTTTTCTTATTATGCCATGCTATGCTAGTAGACGTGGATTGGGTCAGTGAATTTCCATGACAGATGTGAGATTGTTAATTAATGGTTTATTTAAGGTGGCAACTTAAACACACATCTGGGTGGATTGAGGCACCTGGTTACTCCAGGACTTGCCTGTCTAGGCACCTGGGTTTCCAGGACTTGCCTGTTTTTCTTCGGACCGCCACCCAGGCTCAAAGGGATCATGAGATTATTTCAAACTAGAAACTTCCGTGTGCAGCCACAAGCCATTATGGGCTCTGGCATAGTTGACTAAGTTGTGCTAACTCTTACGGGTAGACTAGCAGATGTAGGGGAAAGTAGGTGTATCGGTCTACCCACATGTAAGGTGCTAGCGCTTCCGAAAGACTATGTCTCGGTCATCCGTTTCTCAAACATCATGTAGTGCGAGAAATCAAACGGAGGCGATCGAGTCTTGTGGGAAAAGTGCGCAAACCTCTGCAGAGTGTACAAACTAATCATGATTAGCCGTGTCCCCGGTTATGGACATCCTGAGTATCTAGTACTTGATTTTCCTGTGAATCTCATCACGTTACTTAAATTAATTTTGTTGGGTTTAATGAGTACTTTTAATTGGGATTGAGAATGTTGTCAACCATTCTCAATGTTTAACAACCACCATGATAGTTAAATAAATTTATTCCTTTGTAGTAGGGAAAAATTGGCTTTTCGCAAAAACATTATAACCGTAGAGCCTCCACCAGCCATATATGCATGTAGTGGTAGACTTTATTCATCATTGCTCTATGGTGTGAATTTGCCAGTACATTCAACGTACTGACCCTTTGTGGCTGCAACGTCTCATGTTGCAGGATCTTACGACGAGTAAGTGATATGTTAGGGTTACAATTTCCTATACTCAACTTTGCCGTTGGTGTTGATGGGAATGCACAACCTTGTTACTTCCGCTATTTGGATTGAGGTAATAGTATTTACGTTATTTTATACATGTGATTTACCTCTGTTGTAAATCCTCGAGTACTGTGTGTGTCAGCATACCGATCCAGGGATGACACGTAAGCATAGAGACTTGACCCATTCGGGTCGGGTCGCTACAGGTACCAAGCCTGGACGAACACTAGCGCCCGTCGAGTGCCGGATCGAGCTGCTGAAGCCTTCCAGGCCTCAAGGCGGCCGACGGCTACCTCCAGCCAGTCAAGACGGCCGAAGTGCGAGGAATTAGATGCCGCCCAGCCAAAGGGCGGCCAGCACCTGTGCCCCGACACGCTGAAGCCGGCGGAGCATGCGGCAGGCCGGCTGGATGCGGGCCTCGATCGCCAGAAGCTGCTCCTCAAGCGACCGGTTGGCATCCGACGCGATCTCAACCCTAGCCTACCGTCGGGCCTCTCGGTGGGCTTCAATGGCTTGGTTGGCGGCGACAGAATGGTCAGGAAAGTACTCTTCAAAAAGAAGAAGAAACATAGCAAGTCAGGAGATAAACTGACTTGCAAGGACAAGCAAAGGGTGAAGAATAAGGCGGCCTACCGTCAACCAAATCCTCGACACGGCCGTAGCCTTCGCTCAGAGCTTGCCTTGCCTCGGCCCAACACGCCGCCTCGGTCTCGTATTCGGCTTTGAGGGCGGCCTCGCTATCCTGGGCCGCCTTCAGGGCCGCCTTGTGGCTATCCTCCTGGTCGGCCAGTCTCTTGGCCAGGCGGTCACGCTCCTGAGCCAAGGCACTGAGCTCACCCTCCTTGGTGCGAAGGGCGGTCTGGGCCACACCCAGCTGTTGCCTCAAGTCGGCGTTGGCTCCTGCCAGTATGAAAAGAAGAAGTTAAGAAAGAAGTCAGCAAGAAACATCCGACCCGACTGCTCAGCAGTCGGCCCGAATCTCGAGGACTACACCTAGTGGGTGCGCTGACGCACTCCCACATGAGATAAAAAGTCAAAGACACTCACGCCGGCTCTTCGACAGATAGGCGGCCCTTTTGTCTGCCTCCCGGACTTGGGAGGTAAAGGTAGCGGCATGGAGGTTGTGATAATCCTGCAAACATGACGAAGAAGCAAGCAAGAGCAAATCAGTAAAACAAAGTCTTCGAAGAAGTTCGAAGCCGCCTGCTCAGCAGCCGGCTCGGAACTCGGGGACTACACACAGTGGGTGCGCTGACGCGCCCCCACGGAAAAAGTCAAGAACAAGAGAACTCACCCGAACGACCGCCCGTGTCGCAAGAAACTCTCGGGTACACTGCTGCAGTGCGGTGGCTTGAGCCTGAAGCCGGCCGCGGACGTCTTGCGCCACCAAGTTCAACGCGGCCGTCCCACCGCCCTGTGTCCACCCTGGCGAGCTAGCGGTGGCCGATGACAGGTCATGCGACAACGAGCTGGAGTCGGCCGCCCTCTGCGGATCTGGCTCTAAAGCCGCCCTCGCCGCACGCCGACAAGTCGGCGACAAGACCACAAGATCCGCCTATGCAGTCGGCTGCTCAGGCGGCACCTCGGGCTGGCCGCCTTGGCCGGTCCTGGCCGACGGAGGCGGCACCACTTCTCCCTCCAGGACGACTACGTCACCCCCCTCCCTCTCCGTCATCGGCAGGTCGCGGTCGATCCCCTCCGGTGGGGGCTCCGGGACGTCCGGGGGCACGGAACGGAGAGGGATAACGAGTTGCGGAGGCTGGCCACGCAGGGCCTCCGCCGTCCTCTCTGCAGCCTCGGCCTCCGCCCAGGCCCAGGCTGCCGCGTCGGCCTGTGCGGCCGACTCCGCCATCGTCTCCAGGGCCGGCTCGGCGACAGCTGCCCTTCGATCCTCCGCCTCCTGCTCCTCCCACGCGTTCCGCTCCGTCGCCGCCTGAAGCTCGGCGCGGGGGTCTATGCGACGGGAGCCGCCGGGCCCTCCTGCACCGCCGACTATGGAGGCGGCGGTAGTCCGCTCAAGAGATAGCAGGGCCCTGGTCGACGAAACGGAGAAAGGACTTAGAAGAATGTCAATCGAAGAAAAGAAAGAAAGGTGCGTAAGGACCAGAACTTACACCGAGACCGCATGCGGCTGCTTCACCGCCTTGCGGAAGCGGGCCGCCTTCATGGTCGCCTCGTCCCGCTTGGTTGCCGCCGCGGGCACCTTAGGCCTCTTCGCC
>JAHHZJ010001636.1:0-23431 GCA_021437245.1 Aegilops speltoides
TGGGGGTGGGCGACCCAGGTGTCATCACGGGGTCTCCTGAGTCCGGCAGGGCGGAGGCTCGGCACCAGCGGTGTCGGAGGAGGTGAAGGATCTGCTCGAAGGCGTCTATCTCAAAGATCACCGTACATTAATGAGTCGATGATTGAAAGGATTTCATCGGCGAGGCGGGTTGCATGAGGCTGTCGAAGTTTACGCGGGGTTTGAGGTACATAAAATGACATACCTTTTGCAGGTTTGCACATAGAGTGTGCCTGTATAGATAGTAGCCCGAGACTCGATGCGTTGTCGAGAAGTAGGCGTGCGAGGATCATATCTTAGTGTTAGTCGCCGTTCCTATTAGGCGGGCGTTTGATATTGGCCGGATGATAGAGTTGCCAAAATAGGCGGCATGGGCGTTGCGGATGTGGACATCGCTTTGGTCGATAAGCAACTTCACGAGTCACAAGGTGGGTGGTTTCTCCGCGGTCACTTTGGTAAGGGAGGCTGATGCCGCCTTACAACATGTATGCTTGATGCGAGATGGCGCCGCTGCTATGGAGGGCCTTGGCGGAGCTTGCTCGAGCCAAGGAGCAAGCGAGAAGAGGTGATCTGGCTGCCTCGAAGGCAGCGAAGGTTAAAAGCCGAAAAGGCTGCTCACTTGCCCGAAGCGAGGGAGGAGATGGCGGAATGGCGTGAAGCTGAAGGATGCTATCGACGGCTGTGAGGTTCTTGAAAGAACACCGGGGAAGAGGACTGAAGAAGGCCACGCGAAGCCAAGGATGCCGATTACGCAATGAGGGCTATAAAGGAGGAGCTGCGTCGGGCAGGAGACATTGCGGTGAAAGCCCTTTCTCTGCGTAGGAAGTTCACCGGATCAAGTATGCTCGGTTGGGCGAGTTGTGGGTCGGAGGATCCTTATTTGAATTTGGCGAGTCGCGGCGGACCTTGATCGTGCGCCGAAGCCAAAGGATCACGAAATGGAAGAGCTTTATTGGTCTCAATTCCATAGTCCGGGCGTCCACTTCGCTAACGATCGGTTGGTGAGTGGGCTGAGCTGAATAGGTTGTCGGACTTGCCATGAAGGATGTCGTGGCTCTATCGTGGCTGAAAGGCCCAAGCCGATGAGTTATTTTGGCTTAGTGCGGCAATTCCTTGATGCGGTGCCGCATATCAAAGCGATAGAGCGGTCGGCATGCATAGAGGTGCCGGATGGCTCGCGACGTGTCAAAACATCTTTGGCGAGAGATGGGCGCCACGATGTTGCATCCGGGATTGAGACGAAGCCGATTACCCGCGAGCACTATTTTGAGGAAGTCTGCGGAGCTTCGTTTAATAAGTCGTAGTGCTCGAGCGTTATGTTCAAATAGCGGTATGATTTGTAAAACCATATTTATAATATAAAGGGATTTTTATACTTGTGCGTTCAAGTATTTAAATATCTCTGTCTGGCCGTTAATGTATATGTATATATAACTGAAAGATGGCAGTCTTTGGCTTCCCCCGCACATAGTGCGGGGTGTTTAAAAAAGGCGCATTTTCACATTTAATCAATGTCTTGGTCTGTGAAGGAGGTGGTAGCGTAACAAACGAGAAGCGGACTATAATGCTTTATCACTTGCACTTAGCCATAGGAGTTGAAGGTGGGCACAGCGCTCTCAATCGAGTGCGTGTGTGCTGACGAAGCGGTCCTTACGTCCATGGAGAATTCTAGACATTCCGTAGTCGATCGAGTGGTTGACCAGTCTCGCTATATCATGACAATCGGTTTTGACTTTCTCTCTTGAGGTGCTCGCCGGGCGAACGGGGACTGTCGGATAGTTCTCTCACGGTGCGCGTTAGCCGATAAAATGGAGCGTAAAGGCAGCAAAACACGAGGAGCGGGCAAACCAGAACATTTGACCAAACACATGATTAGGAGCTGATGCATATAAGGCCCTAACTTCGAGGCGCCGAACACTCCCTAAGGTATTGATCTTTATGAAAGCAGGCGAGCGATGCCCAAAGCCCCTAGTGTCGGGTACCGCGAAATCTTCGAGCGGCCGATGCCAAGCTGACCTCCTCCTTGGTTATGGTAGGAAGCGGGGATGTGTATCAACAAGAGACATTAAAAAAAGGTTTCTGCGGGGTCTTAATCTGAAAAGAATCCTTCTGCGGGTCCTCTGCTGCGTCTGCTTTGTGTCTCTGTTGTCTTTGTATCTGGGCCAGGTGTAGCACATTGTTCATCTGTAAAGAAGACCTTATTTGGAAAAAGGATCATCGAAAAATATATTTAAAACAGTATGATTTAAGAAATGAATAAAATTGAGCTTTATTGGCTCTCATTCTTAGTTCGTGCAACCCCTTGTAAAGGGTATCTGACTAAAAGCCCTTGTCTATTTATACGAACTTCGCCTAACCGTGTTAGAGTGCAGATGACCTGTTTTAGGGGCTTTGATCAGCAAAGGCGGATTAGTGTGTGGCTGTCAAAGGCGGTCTCCGTTCTTCAGGATCAAGAACACTCGAAGTTTCCTTCAATGAGACCGCGTGGACGGGCATTTTAAGTGTGAGACGGCGTAATCTTTGTATTGCGTTAAAAGTGGCGAAAGCTTCACGTCCCAATAGTGTGATGGCTACTTTTGAATGGGGCGATATGGAAGGTTAGCTTTTCGGACGGAAGTTGTCAGATGAACGAACCACGACTTCTAGTAGTAAGTAGCCGTACAATTGGCATAAGGGACTGGCGTTACTCCTTTAAAGGAAGTGTTGCTATGGCAAATTTTGGTGGGGTCTATCCCCATTACGCGGATTGTGTCTGGTATAGCGAGGTTTATATCATTGCCGCCATCCATTAGGACTTGTGTAAATTGTAGTCCGCTGATTATACGATCGATATCAAAGCAGTCCATCCT
The DNA here is from genome assembly GCA_021437245.1 of Aegilops speltoides. Classification (NCBI taxonomy): domain Eukaryota; kingdom Viridiplantae; phylum Streptophyta; class Magnoliopsida; order Poales; family Poaceae; genus Aegilops; species Aegilops speltoides. The sequence goes on from JAHHZJ010001636.1 coordinate 2,868, forward strand.
GCGTTTGAATATACGGAGTAATCACGATGGTGAAAGTAATTGGTTTCAACATCAACTTTGGGACTCGCTGGGGTGGACCGTGCGGTAGCGTACTTTAGTAGGTGCCGCCCTATTTCCTTGTTATCACTTGAAGTGAATTCCTTTGTTTTGACTTCTTGTGGGAAGTTCCTTTGTTTTCGAGTGCTTTCTGCTTGTGGGGTTCGTCATCGTCCTCGCTTGGTGTAGTCGACCCCTTGTGTTGGCGTTAAGTCGGCGGACTGCTTGAAAAACCAACAATCTCGTGGGTATGGTTTGCGGGCTTCCGAAGTCTTGTGAATTTGACATATCATGTCCAAGATTTTGTTTAGGTTGGATAGCTCGTCACTATTGTCCTTAGAGCGGTGTTTTGTTGTTCGGAGAGCTTTTGAACCGGCGTTGACCACCATGTTCTTTGGGCCATTTTCCTTAGTCGGGCTGGTATTTTTCTCGTCGTGGCTTCCCATTTCCATCACGACATCGGATGTACTCGGTCGCTGGTCTTGCATCCTGCCGGCCAGCTATCTTCTCCCGTAGAAGCGGGTCATGAGGCTTGTTAGTGCGGCCATAGTCCTTGGCTTTTCTGGCGAGATTCAGCGAACCATTACGTCTCGGACGTTATGTTTGAAGGCTGCTAGGGCTTGGCGTCCGAGACGTCAACTATTTTGTTCTTTTTGGTGAGGAACACTGTTCGAATTTGCGGCTGACTCTCGGGCTGTTGAGTTATATGACTTAAATCGTCTACATACGGACGGACATAAGTCCCCTGAAAATTTGCTCAAAGCATCCTTGAGCTCTTCCCAACTTCAATGGTATTTTACAGGAGGCTTTTGAGCCAATGCCAAGCTGGCCCTTTGAGCTTGAGGGTAGGTATATTATGGCATGGAGATCGTCTCCTCTAGCCATATGTATGTGTAGGATATAATCCTCAATCCAGGACTCAGAGTCATTGTTCCGCCGTATGCCTCTATGTTTCACGGGTTTGAATCCCTGGAAATTCATGATCGATACCTCATCGTGAAACATAGGGGGTGTGTGGCGCCCTGTATTAGGTGTACCATTATTTTGAACACTCGGCGTGTTGTGTTGCTCCTGGAGCCTTCTTTCTTAGCCCATAGATGGACTGGCCGGGCCATCCTTTTCTGAGATCCTTATGTGGATCGGTGTGCGGCTTGTGTGGGCGCTTGCAGCTCTTTGCTTGTCATGTGGTGCGTCTATCCGACCAGACGGTGTCGTGAAGCGAGCACCTATGGGGCAGGCCCTTTTGGTCGGCGAGGGGCGAGGCGCCTGAAAGAGCGGTCGAGTCGAGCACGCGAGGATTTTACCCAGCTTTGGAGCTCTCAGGAGATAAAACTCCTCTGCTGCTTTGTGTTTCTATTATGTTCTTGCTTGAGACCGTGGGTGTGCTGTAGTCTCGAATGAGTGAACCCCTTCTCGTGCGCATGGGCCTCCTTTTTATACTCTAAAGGGGTCACGAGCAGTGTAGCATAGAAAGGGGTAAAAAAGGTAAGCAGGGGTTAGTCGACCGCTATCAGCGATGCCCTACCTAACTCGGCGGCGGGGACAAGGGCATTTAATGCCCGTCCGGTCGCTCAACGTGTCGGAAGCGACCGTTAGGGCGCCACTGATCGCCCGATGGCCTCCTAGTCATCTTCACTTGCCACCTCCACGCTGGGCTTCCGGCTACCGCCCGTGCACGGGGAAGCGATCTGCGGCGACCGTCGTCGGATGTCTTTGGGCGTGAGCGAGTGGTAACCGCCGCGACAAGCGCCTCGCCTGATCGTGACTTTCGCACCCATAAGCTTTCGCTTTCGCCGGGTCTTCTGGGAGCGCTTGCGCGTCGTGCAAGTCTCTTACAATGCCTTAGTTGGCCTTCGGCAAGCTCCTCTTGCAGGGTCTTATCCTTCCGGCAAGCCCGTCTTCGGGGCCTTATCTTCCGATTAACACTTTGTTCTTGAATGGCGGTAAATGGGAGTAGCGAAGGATCTTGGCGGACGTCAGCAAGCCTTGAGGGGCGTTCATTGCCCGTGCACAAGTTCGAGTACTAAGGTACCCTACTTTAACTCACCGGCAGGAGCCCAGCCTGGCCTACAGTGCGCGCTGTTGGGCGGGCCCAAAAGCAGAACGAACGCAGGCTGCACTGGGTCAAACCAAATCCACTCCGTATCCACGCGTCCTCCGTAGCGCCGCGTCAATCAGCGGCGTCGTGGGAGAGATCATGGGCTATACTTTAATCCGGAAATGCGTAGCGTTCGCCTCCCTTTATATAGCGAGGAGAAGCAGGGCCATTCCCCCACTTCGCCACTTGCAGTTCCTTCCTCAAAGCTCGCGCCCCTCCGCTTCTCAAGCGAAAGAAGCGGCCTCACGCCGCCCGTCGCCGCCATCGCCCTCAACACTTCGCGCCCCCCTCGCCACTTCGCCATGGCTCGAAGCCAGCAAGACCACGAAGTTGGCGAGGCATTGCGGCGATGCGCAAGGAACAAGTGCTTTTCTCCCGAGCTCACCCAGCGCTGCGGGAGGAGTTCTACCTCTTTGGTCGTGCGAGGCAGGGCGCATCAGCGCCGCGGTGCTCTCCACGAAGCTTCCACCTCGAAGCGGTGCCCGAAGGTACTATTTCTTTCGGTGTTCTCCTACTATGGGCTCTGCCCACCTTTTCTGATTTTCTCTGCGACATCATGAATACCTCGGGTTTCATCTTCTTGATTTCACCCCCAACACCGTTCGACAATGGCGGTTTCGCACACCTCTGCGAGAACTTTGTTGGCATCCACCCAAATGTTGCTCTTTTTGCCACTATTTCACCCCGAGCGAAAGCGAGCCATTGGCGTGGAATTACTGGACCTCACGGATCGGCATGAAGGAGGTGTATCTGGCGGCGAGCTCATGACAAGTGGGATGAGTGGAGGGTGGAGTAGTGCTTGGATCTGTGATGCCAATCCGTAGTCATTCACCAACTCGTCGGACCGGGTAGTCTTGTGGCGGTGGCTGGAGCTCTCTGTCGCGAGACGCGCTAAGCTGAAGATTGCCACTACCGAATCCTCGGCATCGGGCTTGCGGAGCTCCTGAGCGAGGCAGTTGGTGCAAATTTCGCCTATGATCGCCCGCCTCTGCGAGAAGAGGGCAGGCCTGCTGGATGTTTGGCGGCCGGCGGATATCATGAGGCTGCGTCCGGGCCTCAATTTCAACTTCCAGTTACGGGCTTGGCGGGATCTTTGAAGGCTGTTCAAGCATAGCGCCAACCATCGAGTGGTTCGAGGCTGCAGCGGCGTCATCCCATTGTAGCAACAACTCCCGTAGCGATCGCATCTGTAATGATGCCGTGCGACTTCGCATGGGATAAGCCCAACTTGGATGGAGCCGCCCGGCAGCGTCGTCGCGGCAATTCTTCGGCAACTTGACATAGATAGCGGTCAATACCGGCGAGCGAAGCTCCTCACCCGCGACACCACCGGCGGCGTCGTGCGGCAATTCTTCCGGCGGCTTGACATAGATAGCGTCAATACCGGCGAACGAAGCTCCTCACCAGCGACACCACCGGCGGCGAGATCGCGGTACATCGCCAGGCGGGGCGAAGAGCGGCGGCAACGCCGCTGGTGAGTTTGGCTTCACCACAGGAGGCAGGCGGCGGCGGCAAGCCTTGCCGAGGAGGACTTGGAGATGTAGTTGGCGAGGAGCGCGCAGCGAAAGCCCGCGAGCGCGAGAGCCAGCCGTCTTCGAGCAACTTGCCTGGCAGCCCCAGCGCAGCCTCAATTCCAACCAGAAAGGCGCCTCTGTCGAGTTGGAATCTGGCGGGCGGCGGGCAGGCCAATAAGCGCGGCGTCGTGGGGCCAGCTCCTCCCGACAAAATACCGTTGCAGGGGAGCATCTGGCCGTCTTGCAAGCTGGCGGGGTCTTCCGGGCGCCACGCTGATCTGCTGCGCTCGGCAAGCGTCGAAGGAGCCTACTCCTCTGTCACACAGCGGAGAGGTGCGGACTTGACCTCTCCGCTAAGCTCAGATGATGATGAAGAGGAGGAGGAGGAGGAGTAAGACTTTTTTCTTGTTGTACTTGTTCTCCTTTGATCTTTGATCTGTTTGTCTTGTATCGATTTGCTTCTCTCTGGATCCCTATTCTATTTAGGACTCGGCGAGAGCGCGAAGGCAAGGTCCCGTGGTTGTCATCGAGGGCGATCCTGCTGTGGGCGAGAGGATCGTCAAGAACTCTGTAGAGACCGGTTCCTTCTCCTCGCAGCCCAGCCCCGCAGCCCAGCGTAAGTGTTTGGTTCACTTTCTATTGTGGGGCGGCGCTGGGGTGCTTCTTCTTCTTGACATCTTGATTGCTGATTCATTCGTGTAGGAAGCGAGCGGCCCATTAGAACAGCGAAACCGCCCGGGAGTGCTTGCGCACTCGCCTCAAGGGTGATTCCCGACAAGGGCGCTCTCGGCAAGGGAGAGGTCCCGGCAGGGCGGCACCAATGAGCCCTTGGTGGAGGCCCATGGTCACGGGCCAGCACGGGTAACCTTCCTTGTGGAAATCTTCCCTTGGGTTCTTCTTCGATTTTCTTTCTTCTTTTTGGATGTTTGCTTGACTTTTCCTTCCTCTCCTTCCTCGGATCCCCTCTTCGGATCCGATGGAAACAGGAGCCACGAGGAAAGCGCCTGTGACAATACTAAAAATGCCTGCCCGGCGAGAAGAGTCGTGATGAACCCGCCCGATGAAAGAAGCGCGAGGCTGCTGGTCGAGGAGGTGGCGAGGTCACAATCGTCGTGAACGACCGGAGAATGCAGGGGCGCAAGATGCACCGACCCGCCGACCCCTCGCGCGATGCGCACAGAGCTCGAGGCCCCAGCGGCTGCTCGAAGGCGGCGGCGTGTACATCAAGCTTCCTGGCGTCGAGCTCAGGCGCCCGGTCGAAGAGAGGTTTGGGAAGTACTCGCCTCTCTGGGCTGGCGATGGTTGGCGTGCCCAGGCGGCGATGGCGAAGTCGAGGCGATTGCTCGAAGTGGTGTCACTCTACGCGCGAAGCGAAGCTTGAGTCCGAGGAAGCACTTGTCAGCGGGAGTTGACATAGAAGCATCTTGGAGGAGCTCAGAGCCGCAACAGGAGGCCCTCCGATCCATTGCGGAGGAGCGGTACAACTGATGGCGAGCGTTTATCTGGAGAAGGCTGAAGCGAGGCGCGAGGCTCGCCGCCGAGATGTCGGCCGAGAGGCGAGTTGGCCTGAAAAAGGTCACTGGACAGCTATGAGGAGGAGCTCACTGCGGAGCAATCACTTGGCGGGCGCTCAAGGAGGCAAAGGAGCTGCGCTGCCTGAAACGCCGAGCCGCCAAGAAAAAGCTAGAGGTGAAGGTGGGCGGCTAGAGCGGATGTGGGAAAGAAGAATGAAAGCTTGCCGCCCTCCAGGCGAACACGGAAGGATTCCCTTGCCCATGGCGATCTGCAAGTTCAACTTGCCGACAAGATCAAGGAGCTGAACGCCGCCCAAGGACTCGGCGCTGATCTGGGCTGGTAGCCACCTTGGAGGCGCTGGGCCGCCAAGAGGCGAGAGGATGAGTGAAGAAAGAGGTCAAAGAGCGGCGAGGAGCTGCTTGCGAGGCGCCGAGACTCGAGAACACCTTCAAGGCCACGGTGGAGCTCGACGGAGGCCTTGTCAACATTCTTTGCATCCATCGGCGAGGTGGCGGGCTGGACTTGGCGGGCGGATACTCCGCCTGATGAAAACCTCAGCCAGCGAAGCTTACTCTTTTCTTCAAGGGTGTGGTGGCGGCTCTCCGGCAGCTCGGGAAAGGATCCCGAAGAAGCTGGCCGGCAGTCAGTGCGATCTGCGCCAAGGTCTTGGAGAAGGTGTTGGTGAAGATACTCTTCGCAACCACGCATCGACCTCACCAGCGTCCTCAAGAAGGCTGCCGTGGGTGCTGATCTTGAAGAACTCAAAGCCATTATCGCACCCATTGTGGACAAAGGTGAATGGTCGGGAGGATGACGGCAAGGCGTGGATTAGGCCACCCTTCTTCTCCCTTTTTCTTGCGTGCTAGATATGTCATAGGAACAATCCATTAGGCAGCGGCAAGTTATTTTAATAATATAACTTTATTTTGGGCGATGCTTGCTATGTTATTCCTTTACTTGATTCCATCCCTTGTATGTTTTTACCCCTCGCTTTTAGGGAACTTGCGGATAAGCACACTTGCTTGGCTGAGTCTTGAACATCGACCTTCATTGGCGGTGTTACAACCGACAGAAACCTTATCAGGACTAGTTGCAGCACACTTTCATTGTTGGCGGACTCGAAACAAGGTAAGGCACAACAACTTCTGAGTCGGTTCCTCGCATAGGTTTTCCATACAAAGGCCCAGTCGTTCAAGAAAATAACTTAAAAACTTAAAATTGACTATGCTCAAACTTTGGCAACTTAGCTTTTCAGTCGTCTATGTACAGGCAAGGCTAGATTCCTTTGAATGAGGGCCCACACCTTTATCTTCTCCTCCCCGGTGAACTTGTGGGCGGAGGAACCTTCTCTTTGAGAAGAAAGAAGAAAAATAATGATATGGAGCCTTAAGGCTTGTTACGCTTCACGGGGGCGAGTCTTTGCACAAAGTGTCGATGTATACATGCTAAAAGAAAAAGGCATGAAATTTCACAACATGTCTGAACATCGATCTTTATTTATGCAGGATCTCCCCGGCTTTGTACAAAAGGGTTACATGCTACAGCGGCAAGGCTTGTATAAAAGGTGGTTGCTGGAACAGGTTCGAGCAACCCTATATCAGAGTAAAACTTGCGAAGATGTTCTATGTTCGAGAATTGCTAACGGAATGCCATCTTGGTCTCAAAGCGAGACAGCGCGAGGCCTAGTGACTTCGCTTTACCCGATAAGGGCCTTCCCATTCGGCGTCAACTTGTTGGAATTCTTGGCGGATTGAGCGCCGAAGAACAAAATCGCCTTCCTCGAAGCTCGGCATTAACTGCGGCTATGGTAGCGGCAAAGCTTTTGATGCTGAGCAGCTCATCTGACAGACTGAAGCGATCCTCCTCGAGGCAGCGCGTCATCTTGCCTTGATTGCTCTTGCTCAAGCTCATCATAGCGAGCACTCGGCGTCTGTATCTGAGTTCCGTGGGGAGAACTGCCTCTGCTCCGTAGACAAGCGAAAGGTGTCGGCGATGGCTCGATTTGGCGTCGTCTGATCGACCAAGAACCACCGCAGCTCCTCGATCCAATTTCTTCCGCACTTGTGCAGCTGTCGAAAGTTACGGTCTTGAGCCACGCGGCTCTGCATTGCCCTCTCCGCTTGACCGTTGCTTCTCGGGTGAGCGCGAAGCGGCGAGATCTTGGCGCCAAGATCTTGGGCGTCTTGCATGAAGGTGCGGCTCGTGAAGCGTAGTGCCATTGCGGTGATGATCCTGCTAAGGGATTCGAAGCGGCAAACAATCGACTGAAGAACTTGGCTGTTGTCTTCTGTCACCTTCCTCCTTTGCTTCCCTTGAGGCCACTTTGTGAACTTTCGATTACAGCGTACAAGTACTCAAAGCCCCACACTTCGGGGAAAGGGGCGAGATGTCGAGCCCAGACCGAAAATGGCGAGGATAAAGGGATTGTTTGGAGAGCTTGAGCTGGTTGATGTATCTGCTTGGAGTGGGCCATGCACGCTTCACCTTGGTTACTTGTGCGGTTGCATCTGGAGGGCTGTCGGCGAAGAAGCTTTCTTGGAAGGCTTTGGCAAGTGCTCTTGCAATGTCGTGACCACATATGCCCCCATGTATCTCCGCCAACAGCTCTGTCCTTCTTCGGAAATGCACTTCAATTTCACTCCGTTGAATCTTCTTACATGCGTATGTCATCGACAAACTGGTACATACTTGATTGCCGGGCTACTCTCTCCACTTCCTCTTGTTCCTCGGGAAGTTCTCTGTTTGAAGAAATGGGCGATATGTTGTGCCCATCTTTGGAGCTTGTGGCTCAGCGACAAGGACTAAAAGGCGCCAAATGCTGCTGCGGGAACATCGCTTCTCTGGCAGAATGCGGATCTGCGGGCATGATGTTCCCGGCAAGCATGTCGAGGACACAACTTGTCGGAGGCGTCGCTTCAGCGAAACAAACCCTAGGGTTTGTCGGGCGAGCCCTCGGCACTCTTTGTGTTGATCACGGGGACCTTCTTGGCGGCGGCGGGAAGCTCTGCTTGGAAAGTAATCGCCAATAACCAACTTTCTCTTCTTGCTTTGTCCGAGTTGATGGTGTTCTGAGATGGCTGAGTCGGCTGAGCACAAAATTCCTGGTTCCGAGCGAACTTAAGTCGGCACACTTTGTGAGGCCGTCGCAATGTCATTACGAGCTCTTGGAACATGTTCCATCTGGAGGCCGTCAAAATGCTCTTCCAGCTTCCTCACTTCATCAATGTAGCTTCCATCAGCGGACTCGATAATCTTTGTTAACTTGGCGGACGACAAGCTGTGAGTCACCCACGACAATAAGCTTCTTGATCCCAAGTTACGCGCGATCTGAGTCCGGCAAGCAAGCCTTCATACTCTCGATATTGTTTGTTGCTTGCTCCTTGGGAAAGTGCATTTGGATCACGTCTTGAGGTGCTCTCCGGTGGAGTGCGACAAGTAATGCGCCCTTAGGCGCCTTGCGGGAAGCACCGTCAAAGTACATGATCCATTCTTTGTTAAGCTTCCTTGTCGGGGATGCTCTTCTCGGAGTTTCTTCATCGGTGTTGGCGTCCACTCTGCTATGATTCTGCCAATGCTCGGCTCTGGATAGTTGAAGTACTTTCAAACTTAAGGCCAAAGCTCGGCAGTTCTAGTGCCCACTCGACAATCACGCTGTTATACGGATTTTGCGTATCCTTTTCACGAAGCGGTGACAACTGTGATCTCATGTGCACGAAAGTAATGGCGCAGCTTCCTTGAGGCCATGAGAAGGCGAAAAGCAACTTTTGCACCCGAATACCTTGACCTAGCCTCCTGCGAAGAAGGCCGACAAAAATAAGGCTAGCCATCTTCTTCATTTTTCTTCGCAGCTGCGGATCTATCCTTGTCGGGACGAGCTTGTGGGAAGCCCCGCTTGTCGCTGGACTAAACGCTTGCTGCGTTCTGCGGGCTCATCATCCACCTCCCTCTCCGCTACTAGCAGCACTAACCCTTGATTGGTTGCGCTAGATACAGACAACTTCTCTTGTGGTTTAGGTCGACAAATCTTGGAGTGGAGGATAGGTATCTCTTCAAGTCTGTGGCGCAGCCTCCACCTTAGTCCATTTCATATGACCTGCCTTTTTCAAAATCTTGAAAAATGGCGAGGTGTCACAGACTTAGAGATTAACCTCTGAGAGCAGCAACACAGCGCAAGCACTTGCACATCCTTGGCACCGGGGCTTCGATCGCTCGATGGCTTTGATCTTGTCGGGGTTGGCTTCAATCCCCTACGGGACACAAAAACCGAGAAGCTTGCCATAAGGAACTCCAAACATGCACTTCTCGGGGTTTAACTTGAGATTGACCTTCCATGATTTGCAAAGTCTCCTCAAATCTTGGACCAAAGTTTCTCTGTCTTTGCTTTTGACCACTATGTCATCCATGTATGCTTCTACATTCTGTGCATTTGTGGCTCAAAGGCATGTGACTACTCTTACAAGCGTTGATCCGGCATTCCTTAATCCGAAGGCATTAGTACAAAGCGATGCGTGCCACATGGAGTAATGAATGCGGTTTTCTCTTCATCCTCTTACGCCATGAAGATCGATGGTATCTGAGTATGCATCAAGGAATGAAAGCGAGATCACATCTGCCGTGGAGTCGACAATCTGGTCAATGTGTGGCAAGGGAAATGGATCTTTGGGACAAGCTTTATTAACATCCGTGAAGTTAATACAAAGCCTCCACTTCCCATTAAGCCTTAGCGCCGACTCTTGGATTGGCTAACCAGGTTGGATGGAGTACTCCTCGGGCGAAGCCTGCTGCTTCAACTTCTTGATCTCTTCGCTATGAACTCTTGGCGTTCCACGCTTGCTTCGACTCTACGCTTGGCGGGCGGCGTGGGGACGAGGCGGCAAGGTGGTGCTCAATTACTTTCACAGGAACAGGGATGTCGAGATGGTTGCCATGCAAACACATCGACATTCGCCAGCGAGGAAAGCAGCGCGCTTTCCTATTTAGGATCAAGCGTGGCGATGGTGAATGTACCACCGATGCCGTCCTCATAGCGACCACTTTCTTGGTCTCTGGTGCAGCTGTCTTCGCCTTCTTGCACTTGCGGTGGAGCTAGATGGTGCGTCCTCGGCGTAGCGCAGCACTCCGAAGAGTGCGCTTGCGAGTGGGCATCGAGCTACTCTTACCGGACTTGGTCTTCTTCTTCCCCGGGGAGCTTCGGCGGCAAGTGGTTTGCGTTACTGCGCGGCTCTTTGCTTCCGGTAGATCTTGTCGATGCGGATAAGTGCATCTTTCTTGTCGCCATCGGCGAAATAACACTGCTCGGACCGGCATCTTGAGCATATTGTAAAGCGTGGTGAGAGGCTGCCATGAACTTGGCAGCGGCGGGCGGCAGTATCCCATTGTAGGGCGATGGGAAATCAAGCAACGTCAAATGTGACTCTCTACGTTACGAAATTCAGCTCGCTGCCAAGCGTCCTTGGCGAGTGTGATCTTCCCCATATTTGCTCTTCGGTTTGATTCCTTGAAAAGGTGCAGGTCTCTTGAGCTCGGCTGTCCGAGGATGGGCTTCTTGAACTGCGGAGGTGAGTTGAGCCGGCCCGCCGTCAACCAACATCTTTGTGACCTTGAGGTTGCAGGATGGTTGTGAGACCTTGTCAGCAAGCCCCGGCCACTGATGTCGTCGGGTGATCCTCAACATCAAAGATGATGGCGTCTAGACCGCCAGAGGCTTCGTGATTCGGTGATGGATTGCTGCATTTACCTCCAGCACCCACAGTTTGAGTTGGCGTTCTTGAGGTGTGCGGAAGCACCGTCAACACAAAACCTCAAATGCATATACGAGCCTGCTCATCGGTCTCATCACTCCTCCATCTGTCATCTTCATCCTCATCCCCTCATCCTTATCGGCGGCCAGAGGACATCTCCCTTCGTACTTGGCTTTGCTGGCATGCCTCCACCAGTAGGGGCCTTCTTGCGGATCCTCCATACCTTCTGAGGATCGAAGAAGGTGAGAGTGTCTAGAGGGGGTGATTAGACTACTCGACAAGATAAAAATTCTGTCTTTTATCAAGGACAGATTTTGGCAGATTTTGCATAACACACAAGTCAAGTAGCACACTACACATGCAATTCTAGAGTATGGGCAGCGGAAAGTAAATTGCACAAGTAGTAAAGAAAGTGGAGAAGATCAAGCGCAATTTGGAGGCGCGGTGATTTTCTCGTGGTTCCGATAGGTGGTGCTATCGTACTTCCACGTTGATGGAGACTTCAACCCACGGAGGTAGCAGCTGCGAGAGTCCACGGAGGCTCCACCCACGAAGGGTCCACGAAGAAGCAACCTTGTCTATTCCATCATGGCCTCCCACGGAGGCTAGCCTTACTCGGGGTAGATCTTCACAGTAGGCGATCTCCTTGCCCTTACAAACTTCTTGGTTCAACTCCACATCTCGTGGAGGCTCCCAGCGACACCTAACCAATCTAGGAGGCACCACCCTCCAAAAGGTAATAGATGTTGTAGATGATGATGAACTCCTTGCTCTTGTGCTTCAAATGATAATCTCCCCAACACTCAACTCTCCTCACTGATTTGGCTGTGGTGGAAGAAAGGATTGAGTGGAAAGCAACTTGGGAAGGCTAGAGATCAAGCTTCATATGGTGGGAGTGGAGCAACTTGATCTCAACACAAGGGTAGGTAGTTCTCTTCTCGAAATGTAAGGTAGGAGTGGTAGTTCTTTCGATGGCTCTCTCCACGAATGAAGAGGGGTGGAGGGGTATAAATAGCCTCCACACAAAATCCAACCGTTACACACATTTGAGCAATCTCGGTGGGACCGAAGTTGACAACTCGGTGAGACCGATAGTTCAAATAATGTGAGCGTTGGGATTTTCGGTGGGACGAAAATACAATCTCGGTTAGTCCGATTAGTGCAATGACAAGAGCATGCCAATTTGGTGGGACCGACTTCATCATCTCGGTGACACCGATTTGATGTGAAGATTCTGAAGCTTGGCAACTCATGTTTCGGTGAGACCGAGTTGAATCGGAAAATCCGAGTTTTCTAGGGTTTGGCTTATGGTGAGGTGGTTCATCTCGGTGTGGTGAGTTTGGAATATCGGTGGGACCGAGACTACTTATGAGTGTATATGGCGGTGAAAGTTCTTGATAGTTTAGGAGATGTATCACTAAGCACTTGAGCGACGGATCATCATCATAACCTCATCCCTTTTAATAGTATTGGCTTTCCTATGGACTCAATGTGATCTTGGATCACTAAACCAAAAATGGAGTCTTGAGCTTTTGCCAATGCTTGCCTTAGCATTTTGAGGGTCCACCTCTTTAGTCCTTTTGCCATGCCAATGTGATTGAATTTCTGAAACATACTTGATAAAAGCATTAGTCCAACCACAAAGTATGTTGTCATTAATTACCAAAACCACCAGGGAGCAAATGTGCTTTCAATCTCCCCTTTTGGTAATTGATGGCAACACACTAAACAAGACATCAAAGCTTATTGAAAGAAAGGCAGAATTATCACAGCTTTGACAAACATGTAGTACACAGGCTCCCCTACAAGTGTGCAAGATTTTCATAAATTATGGTTTTGGACTACCACAAGCACACAAGAGAAAAGCAAGATGTGCTACATGCAGCTTGGCTATATGCATCGAGAGCAGATGAAAAGAAGTGAGTGATAATGCATATGTGCATGGTGATTTCTTGCAAACAAGTATTCACAAGCAAGTCACCATCATGCACATTACGCAAAGTGCATATACTTACCTTGAGGTTCCTTGGCATTGTACACGAAGAGATAAACTTGGGAAAACAAGGTTAGATAACACAAGAGTATTTCTTCAACCAAGCTGCAAGAACATCAAGAGTACCAAGCCAGGGATGACATGTATAAAGAGTGTCTCATATTGAGCACAAGCTTGAATCGACAAACATGTCTCGAAACTAAAAGATTTTCAATGAACTCGAGAGATTTTGCTTTCCATAAGATATCAATTGTGAAGATTCCTCTCCTTTGAGTTCTCTCGGATCAAGGGTTTGATGGAAAGAGCAAAATCAAAGAATGATGCCAAATGAGAATAATAATGTCAATGTGAAACACGGCAAGAAATTCTCTTATAAGGAAAAACACGGCAAAGCTTTGATGTGATTCTCTCCCCTTAAGGTAAGATTGCTCTTCTTCTCCCCTAAATCTTCTCTTCTCCCCTAAGTCTTCTCCCCTTTGACATCAAGTGCGAAAAGGACAGCAAACTAGGAAGGTCGGGGAAGATGGAAAGAAAGAAGTGGGATCATAAGAATCTGTGAGGGCAAAAAGGAACATGCATAGAGAATCATTGAGTGGAGCTGCGAAGATGATATCTGGAAGAAATAAATCGGTGACACGAATTAAGATGGATCGGTGGGTCGAAAGTCGGGGACTTAGGGTAGATCCTTTTCGGTTAGACCGAAATATTTAAATCGGTGGCCTTGAGTTTAATTCAAGAAATCTGAAATAATTCAGCTCACTTTGCGAGGAATGTTTCAAAGGATTTGCAATGAATTTGTGAATGATTTTGAGGAATTGATCGAGCGAAGGATATTCACAAAGGCAGAAGAATAGAAATGAAAAAGATTCCTAGATGAAGTTTTTTAATGAAAACTCAATGAGAGAACATAAGAGAAAATAGAAAGACTCCAAAACATATGTACTTCATCTAGATAAAGGTCGGCGACAAGGTCACCTATGTTTGAGTATATTGACTTAGGAGTCAAATGAGGACATTTGATCATAGGTCATACTCATCATTTAAGCTCAAAATGGGGTTGCCATTTTTGATTAAGCATTCGATGTGATCACATCTTATGAAGCTGCTTGTACTCATGACTTTGAGCAAAGCTCCTTAAAGATGTGAAGAACATACCTTGGGCTTGTTGTTGCTTTGTTCATGTAGGTGAACTTGATGTAGGTGCTCATTGAATGTGAAGTTGGGCGCCATTTCCACTTGTGTAGTTCATCTTCCTACATGGGTTAGGCAAGCAAGGAAATACTCAAGGATATCCAAGATGACAAGAGTGAAATACTAGATGTATAAGATGTCAAAAGGATATGTGGAATTTTGTTCCTTGAACTCAACATCCCAAAGGGCTAGATACTTGGTCAATGACAAGATTACTCATGATTTGAGTGTGTGGTAATCTTGTGGAATGTAGATCATCCAAGTACACGCAAGGAGTTAGATGCAATACAAGGAGGCAAATGTGTCCAAGACATATGATCACCATCATAAGAGAAATATCAAGGATTAGTCAAGTGGGCTCATGCCTTGCATGCATCAATGGAGTTCTCACTCCAAGTTTGAAGCATCAATGATGTTCAACTCACTCCTTAGCGACAAAACACCTTCTCATCAAGAGGTTTTGTAAAGATATCAGTGAGTTGTTTGTCGATCTGAACATGCTTAAGATTGATGTCACCCTTGGCAATGTGATCACGAATGAAATGGTGGCGAACTTCAATATGTTTAGTTCGAGAGTGTTGCGGGATTGTGTCCAATTTTAATCGCACTCTCATTGTCACAAAGCAAGGAACATGTCTCACATGTATCCCATAATCCATAAGCGTTTGTGTCATCCATAGCAATTGAGCACAACACGAACCAGCAGCAATATATTCCGCTTGGCGGTGGATAATGATACGAATTTTGTTTCTTGGAGGACCAAGATACAAGGGATCGACCAAGGAATTGACACGTGCCGAAGTTGACTTTCTATCAACCTGTCACCGGCATAGTCCAGTCGGAATAGCCAACAAGGTCGAAAGAGGCCCTCTTAGGATACCAAATGCCAAAGTTTGGTGTGTGTATCAAATATCTCACAATCCTTTTAACAGCTTTAAGATGACATTCTTTAGGGGCTGCTTGATATCGAGCACACATGCATACACTCAACATTATGTCGGGACGAGAAGCACAAAGATATAGTAGAGAACCAATCATAGATCGGTAAACCTTTTGATCAGCGGGTTCTCCATCTTTTGTCAAGTCATTATGTCCACTTGTAGGCATGGGGTTCTCATACCTTCTTTCTTGCATGTTGAACTTCTTGAAGAGATCCTTGGTGTACTTTGTTTGTGAGACAAAGGTACCCTCCTTAGATTGCTTGATTTGCAACCCAAGGAAGAATTTGAGTTCACTCATCATGGACATCTCATACTTCTCCGACATGAGCTTTCCAAACTTCTCGCTAAAATGAGGTTAGTTGAACCAAAGATAATATCATCAACATATATTTGGCACACAAATAGTTCACCATCAACCCTTTTAAGTGAACAGCGTTGAGTCTATTTTCCAATCTCAAAGCCTTTTTCAAGAAGAAAGCTAGTCAAGCATTTGTACCAAGCTCTAGGAGCTTGTTTAAGACCATAAAGAGCTTTGTGCAACTTGTAAACATGATTAGGCTTTTGGGATTCACAAATCCGGAGGTTGTTTCACAAATACTTCCTCCTCAATTTCACCATTTAGGAAAGCACTTTTGATATCCATTTGATAGAGAGTAATATCATGGTGATTGGCATAAGCAAGAAGAATCTGAATGGACTCAAGTCTAGCAGCGGGGCATAGGTCTCACCATAGTCCATACCTTCGACTTGTGTGTAACCTTGAGCTCTGAGGCGAGCCTTGTTGCGGATGACTTGTCCATCTTCATCTTGCTTGTTCGAAACACCCATTTGGTTCCAATGACGTTTTGATCATCCTTGGGCTTCTCTACCAAAGTCCATACCTTGTTCCTCTCGAAGTTGTGTAGCTCTTCGTGCATAGCGTTCACCCAATCCGGGTCTTCAAGTGCTTCTTCTACCTTCATAGGTTCAATACTAGAGATAAATGAGTAATGCTCACAAAAGTTAGCTAAGCGAGTTTTAGGCGAGTAATTCTCCGGAGTTGATGTCATTGATCATTTGTTCCACGGGATGATTTTCTTGACTCTTGCTCGGACTCGGGATAGCTTTTGTTGAGGTTGTGGCTGAGCTTCCTCATCATCTTCATCTTCCTCTTCTTCTTCTTCATTGTTGTTGGTGTTGTCTTGAGGCGGTGGAGAAGGAGGTTGTGGTGGATCTTCTTGTTGCACTTCCTCATCTTGGTGAGTTCCACTTGTGGAGGCCTCCATGTTGCCTTGAGGTTCATCTTGCCGTGAGGTGGGGGCTCCACATATGTAGATGAGGTACTCTCCTTCACTTCCATGGGACGGATCTTTCCAATAGATAAATCTTGGATGGCTTCGATGGGTCCTTGTCTCCTACATCAATAGGCATTTGCTCTACTTGCGAGCCATTAGATTCATCAAACTTCCGTCTACCGTCTCTTCAACCTTTGGGTGAAATTATTGTGAACACGGTAGGTGTGGGAGTTTGATCCATAACAAGAAAAAAGCCTTCATGAGTTTTAGGAGCAAATTTAGACCGGCGATGCTTATCAAGGATATAGCATTTGAACCAAAGACACGAAAGTATCCCACTTGGGGTTTGTTACGGTGAGGAGCTCGTATGATGTCTTGCCGAGGAGCTTATGAAGATAAAGCTGTTGATAGCATGACAAGCTGTCTCGACCGCTTCCCCCAAAATGCTTGATGTCTTGTATTCATCAAGCATCGTTCTCGCCATCTCTATGAGCGTTCGGTTCTTCCTCTCAACAACTCCATTTTGTTGAGGTATCGTAACCGAGAACTCATGTAGAATCCCTTCCTCATCGAGAAAAGAGTCTACATTGGCGTTCTTGAACTCCGTTCCATTGTCCTCGAACTTTCTTGATCTTCACCTCAAATTGATTTTGGGCCTTTCGGCAAAGGTTTTGAAGATTCTCTGAACCTGCGATTTGTCATCAAGGAAAAATACCCCGTAAATCTGGAATAATCATCAACTATAACTAGACCAAAGGAGTTACCACCAAGGCTTTTGTAAGCATTGGGACGAAAGATCCATATGAAGAAGCTCAAGCGGTCTCCTTGTGGTCATGATGTTCTTCAGGGATGACTTCCACCTACTTGTTTTCTGCTTGACAAGCACTACAAAGTCTATCTTTGTCAAAGAAAACATCTTTAACGCCAAGAATATGATCACCTTTGATCAGCTTGTCTAGATTCGCATACCAACATGTCCAAGCCTTCTATGCCATAACCAACCTTTAGCGGATTTAGCAATGAAGCAAGCTCTAGGTTGGGCTTTCTTAGTGAAATCAACAATATATAGATCACCTCTACGGATACGGTAAATGCCATGTTATGATTGTCACGACGAAAGACTTGGCAATCTACTTGATGAATAGCACATTGAATCCAAAGTCAGCTAATCTAGACACGGAAAGTAAATTGTATCCAAGAGATTCTACAAGCATGACATTTTGAATAGAGCTATCATGAGATATGGCCACCTTACCAAGGCCAAGTACCTTACCCTTGGAGTTGTCTCCAAAAGTCACATACTTGCGTGGACCATCGTTCTTTGCAAGCTCTCGAAACATGTCTTTGTCTCCGGTCATGTGGTCGGTGCATCCACTATCAAGAATCCACTCTTTTCCACGGATATGTAGTCTCTCAGTTGCCATAAGATTGAGACTCTTCATGATCTTGTCTAGCTCGGTGTCGAATCGGGATAATCATCATCATGCTCATGCTCATCATCATATTGACCCATAGATTGTTCATCATCAACACCTAGGTCAATTTGATAACTACTTACATTAGTTTTGTCAATGTGACAATAATCATCGGAATGCAATACAAGAGCATTTCTAATTAGAACATTGATAAGACCGGGATCACCCTTCTTTTCATAAGATCACGAAGCTCAAAGAAGCATTTATCAAAGTTGGGATCATTAGGTAGCATCATATCAAATTCAATAGTCTTGTATAGAATTTCATCAAGACCTCTCAAAGAGTAGTCGGATAAAGTTCTTCCAAGAACTTCCACATAGCATAAGCGCACTCAAAGTTTATGTGAGCTTAAGCAAGTTATCGGGTAACCCTCTAATGATAAGATTTACAGTTCTAAGGTTCTGAAGCAAATCAAGCTCTTCATCCATGGTAGGGTGCAAGGGGTCAAATGGAGGCACATAGGGGTCTCAACATATTTGCATAAATTGTATGTCTTAAAGATAATAAGCATTTCAATCCTCCACGAGTTATAGGACACTCCATTAAGAATAGGCACTCTATGGCTAACACTCCCAAGCGTGAACCGTCCATCTTCCTCCAATGGTGTGTAAACCAAAGCAATGGAGACCAAAGCTCGATACCAATTGAGGATCGAAGAAGGTGAGAGTGTCTAGAGGGGGTGATTAGACTACTCGACAAGATAAAAATTCTGTCTTTTATCAAGGACAGATTTTGGCAGATTTTGCATAACACACAAGTCAAGTAGCACACTACACATGCAATTCTAGAGTATGGGCAGCGGAAAGTAAATTGCACAAGTAGTAAAGAAAGTGGAGAAGATCAAGCGCAATTTGGAGGCGGTGATTTTTCTCGTGGTTCCGATAGGTGGTGCTATCGTACTTCCACGTTGATGGAGACTTCAACCCACGGAGGTAGCAGCTGCGAGAGTCCACGGAGGCTCCACCCACGAAGGGTCCACGAAGAAGCAACCTTGTCTATTCCATCATGGCCTCCCACGGAGGCTAGCCTTACTCGGGGTAGATCTTCACAGTAGGCGATCTCCTTGCCCTTACAAACTTCTTGGTTCAACTCCACATCTCGTGGAGGCTCCCAGCGACACCTAACCAATCTAGGAGGCACCACCCTCCAAAAGGTAATAGATGTTGTAGATGATGATGAACTCCTTGCTCTTGTGCTTCAAATGATAATCTCCCCAACACTCAACTCTCCTCCTTGATTTGGCTGTGGTGGAAGAAAGGATTGAGTGGAAAGCAACTTGGGAAGGCTAGAGATCAAGCTTCATATGGTGGGAGTGGAGCAACTTGATCTCAACACAAGGGTAGGTAGTTCTCTTCTCGAGAAATGTAAGGTAGGAGTGGTAGTTCTTTCGATGGCTCTCTCCACGAATGAAGAGGGGTGGAGGGGTATAAATAGCCTCCACACAAAATCCAACCGTTACACACATTTGAGCAATCTCGGTGGGACGAAGTTGACAACTCGGTGAGACCGATAGTTCAAATAATGTGAGCGTTGGGATTTTCAGTGGGACCGAAAATACAATCTCGGTTAGTCCGATTAGTGCAATGACAAGAGCATGCCAATTTCGGTGGGACCGACTTCATCATCTCGGTGACACCGATTTGATGTGAAGATTCTGAAGCTTGGCAACTCATGTTTGGTGAGACCGAGTTGAATCGGAAAATCCGAGTTTGCTAGGGTTTGGCTTATGGTGAGGTGGTTCATCTCGGTGTGGTGAGTTTGGAATATCGGTGGGACCGAGACTACTTATGAGTGTATATGGCGGTGAAAGTTCTTGATAGTTTAGGAGATGTATCACTAAGCACTTGAGCAACGGATCATCATCATAACCTCATCCCTTTTAATAGTATTGGCTTTTCCTATGGACTCAATGTGATCTTGGATCACTAAACCAAAAATGGAGTCTTGAGCTTTTGCCAATGCTTGCCTTAGCATTTTGAGGGTCCACCTCTTTAGTCCTTTTGCCATGCCAATGTGATTGAATTTCTGAAACATACTTGATAAAAGCATTAGTCCAACCACAAAGTATGTTGTCATTAATTACCAAAACCACCGGGGAGCAAATGTGCTTTCAGCGCCGAAACGATAACGCAGTCACGCCTGAAGAGATGGAGTTGTCCGGCAAGTGCATGACCCATGATCGGCGTTGGGCTTGAGCACCGGTGAGTAGTTGGCGAGGATCTTCTCGTCGCGCCCCGACGCTTTGCACGCGATGGTGAGCGGAGAACTCGGCGGATGTATCCTGCCATCGTACTTCTCGGACGCGTCGGCTTGAAGTTCTTGGTCTTGGGCCCTTTGGACCTGCCGCAGGCTCACGGGTGAGCAGCGGACAACCTACGCGTCTGACATCGCTGGTTCCCGGCGCATGCATATCGGCAACGAGGCCAGGGCCTGTCGGGCAGCCGGCGCTTCTCTTCGGCGCTCGTCCGAGTCCGGCGTCTTTTATCGTCGTTCTTGGAGAACTTGGCGTTGATCGCGCGAGCTTCATGGTCCGATAGCGGTGGAGTCGGTGTCGAGGTTGGCCCGGCGGTCGGCGATCTTACCCAGGCGGGGAGTGCATGGTGGTGCACCCCGGGGTCTTTCGGCATAGGCTTGGCGGGCTTCATGCGGGGCCGATGTGCTTTCGGTTGCGGGGCTTTGCCGTTAAGCGGGAATAAATCATCCCCGTCGTCGATCTTTCGCGGGGAGGGTAATCTAACAGGGGCTCCCCTTCCTCTGGAGTCTTAGGGGCGGTGGCGGCGGGAGTG
>JAHHZJ010001637.1:0-37283 GCA_021437245.1 Aegilops speltoides
TTGGTAATGATTTTAATGTTCATGAGAATATGATGCCTAAATTGGATACATTTGTTTTGCTTACAAATGAAGGGCCTAGCTTGAGAAGGATGAACATTGGACGAACTGCATGGGTTGATGGCATGCGAGAGATCAAGCGGAGTTACAAGTGATGATTTAGGACTTTGAAGCCACCATAAAGTGCATGAAGCTTGGACGAAATATACAAGATGCCACTTCATATTCGTCCATAGGCTATTCTGGGTCTTCGCGTCACCTTATTATTAGGCAGGCCATGTAATTTCAAAATACTTAAAATGGCTATTTTAGAGTCCATATTATGGGGAAACAAGAGATAGGGTTGGTTTGGACCCCACCCTCAAGGTGAAATTCTCCTCTTCCCCATATACAGCCCTTAGGGCACCGTTTAGACTTTGAGTTTTGTTTAGATCAAAGTTCGTAGCTGCAACTTCGTTTGTGTGTTCGCGACCGGACAAAGTCCTGAGAACCCACCTTGATCAATAAAGCTTTCATCTTAAATTACTTAATATGAATTGCAATCTCAGTTTCTTGCTTGTTCTTCGTTTGCTCATGAAATAGACCCTAGGTAGTCGAGGTTGATCGTGCTTTCGTGGTAATAACCTCCGGAGTTGGTTTAGCGATTGCTAAAGTGCGGCGTCTGCATCGCTAAGTAATCGGATCGTCAAAATCGACTTCACCAAAAGCGAAATCCATCTCATCGAGCGGACACACTCTATCAAGTGTTCGAGTTCCGGGTTGCCGGTGAGATTTCTGATTTAAATGTTTAGATCAGTCATTCTTCATACCTATAGTCCAAAGCCACAAAAAATTGAGGTTAGTTCATCCCATCGAACCAATCGAGCCTTTGCATAATCTTTTACGTATTTGCTTTGTTGAATTCTTGTCATTCATGTCAAGTTCTGTTAGCGTCTAGTCTTTAGAGTTTGAGTTACATTTCACGGGTTGTCACGTCGCGCTGCCATACCACCACCACATATTCACATCAATCCGAATCCATATCGCCACCACATATCCGCGCCATCCGCCCATCAGAGTCCACCAGCATATATCCATACAGGTCAGGTCCTGATTCATCTCGCCACTGGTTTGTTTCACAGATTCATCTCCTTCCGATCCGAGTTCACAGTTCATCTCATACAGGTCCTATCAGTCCGTAATTGTTGCATTGTTCGATTTCGGATCACGTGATACTCCGGTATTGAAGACTCCAACTTCCGAGCCATCCGTAGAAGAAAAATAGTTCGGTTCAAAAAAAAAACTAAGTCTGGAAAATTCGGCTGGGCAGTTTTAGACCATTTGTAACTTTTAAAAAAAAAATTGTGCGAACAAAAAAAAAAGAGGAAAAAAAGTGCAAAAAAGGAAAAAAAAGAAAAAAATTCAAGTGTGCTCCTCCCTTGTTTAAATGTCGGCCTTGATTTTGTTGGTGTTCTAGGCTCCGTCTCTACTGCAGTCTAGCCTAGGACCAGACCTGCGTCGTTGGCGTTTATTCAACTTTGCATCTCTGATTGATTATTCGACCTTTTGCTACCATATTATAAGCCTTCACTCCATATACATCTCGTCGTGCGTTGGACTCTCACAGTAATCGCTCTATCAAGCTTTGAGGTTTTGACTATTGATTTGCGATCTGCTTCTTTGCTGGTGGTAGATTTGCTTGGCGGATTTGTGACATCACCACACCACCACCACTTCCTAGTAGTCTGGGATCATATTCTTGTGTGTTTCTCTTCTTTGCTAACAATGGCGGGATCACAAGCGATGGGACGATTGGGAGAACAGCAGACAAACAACGCTATGATAAGTTTCAGCAAATGATGATTGGACAGGTGCAAGATGTGCTAAGCAGATTTGTGAGGCCATGGAAAGATAGATGGCATTGAGAAGGCGTTTGAAACAAAGCTTATAGCAAGTTTGATGAATTGCTGTAGCGTTTTCCACAACCACCGCCGCTGCACCTATCGCACCTCTTACTGCTGACAACAACTCGCCCCTTCGGTCGGTATGGGCCAGGCTCAGCGTGTTCCTATTGAGCGAGGACAAAATTCTGGTGCGGCTGCTACTGCTTTGTTGGTGTACGTGGCTCCACTCTACTCACTGCTGCTCTTTGATGCAGGGGAGGATGAGTATCTGACGATTATGAGGATGAGGTTGCTCAACATCGAACTACGTGCAACCACCGAATTAGTCCACATGCAAATAATGGCAATGTTAGGGCTCCCCCTCGGTGCGAGATCATGACCATCTCCTAAACTGAAATTGAATATTCCACCATTTGAGGGTAGATATGTTCACGATATATATCTTACTTGGGAATTAGAAACTGAACAACGATTTACATGTTTACAATATCACGGGGAGGCGTGTTCTGCTTGCTATTTGTGCTTTCACTTTTGCATGTGTTTGGTGGTACGAACATTGTAGATTATATCTGTTCCATACTTGGGTTGCTTTGAAAACTGCTATCTTTTCGTTGGGTTCCACCATATTATCAACGTGAATTACTTGAAATTGCAGCGCAAGACAAGGAAAAATTCAGTGAAGAATATTATCGGGAATTACAAACTGGCTTGATTAGATGTGGTATTGTTGAGGAGAATGAAGCTATGCTTACAGCGTTTTACGGGTGGATTAAATAGAGATTCAGACCATTCTAGATTATAAGGTTATAATAATATCACTCGTTTATTCCATCTTGCTTGTAAAATGAGCGTGAAGTCTTGAGGATGTGAGCATTGGCGCTTCTTTTAAGGTCGACCTTCATCATGGACACCGTGCATCATCTACTTCCTTTGCACATCACCTCCCGAGGTGCCACCTCAACCGTGATACAAAGCGAGCACAACCACCACTATCGCCAGGCTTTTATAGGGCCTACAGAGTTCTTCTTCCATGGCGTCAGCAGGCACAAGTGATATTATTTGTGCAAATGCGTTGTAAGAAGAGGACATTTTGAGAGAATGCAAATCTCAGCGTGTGATGGTTGCTCTTGAGGATGGTGGTATATGAGTCCGCTAGTGACTATGATGAGACTTTGGCTCTTATTACATGAGGAACACGGTGGAATGATTACGATCATGAGACACAATACATAGCTCTTTGAAGATCTTGACAGGTATGAATGTTTAGTTGCTCAACGTGTTTTGCGGGTTACACAAGTGAGCAAAATCAGGAGGCATAATTTGTTCCATACAAAGGGAGTTGTGAAGGAGCGTTCTATTCGCGTCATCATAGATGGAGGGAGCTGCAACAACTTAGCTAGCATGGAGATGGTGGAAAGCTATCTCTCACAAGACCACATCCACATCCTTACTACATCCAATGGTTCAACAACAGCGGCAGGTTAAGGTAACACGTCTGTTAGTGTGCATTTTAGTATCTCTACATATCTGATTATGTTGATTGTGATGTGGTACCTATACAACATGTTCCTTATTACTTGGTCGACCATGGCAATTTGATAAAAATTGTACACCATGGTAGAAACAATGGAATATCTCTTGTTCATAAGGATAAAAATATTACTTTGCTTCCTATGACTCTGAGTCCATTTTGAAAGATGATATTAATAGAGCTAAATAAAGCAAAAGCAGGAGAAAATAAAGTGAAAATCAGATTGTGGCAAAAGAATTTGACGACATATGAAGCCTAATAGTAAACCATCTAGTGTTGCTTCGAAATTAAATTGAAAAGTGCATGTTTGCTTGCCACTAAATCTGATATTGATGGGCTAGATTTTAGCAAATCATTTGCTATGCTTTTGTGTGCAAAGGCATTATTTTCATTCGAGGGCGTGCCTTCCTCTTTGCGCCTCTGTCACTAACATTTTGCGAAGTTCGGTGGCGTCTTTCCACAAGGCGTGCCACGGATTACCACCTATTGAGGATTGAGCATCAGATTGACTTAATTCGGTGCTTCACTCTAACCAGTCGCCATACCGTACCAATCCAGACGAAGGAGATTATCGTCGTACAGAGAGCTTCTCGACAAAGGTTATATCGTGAATCCCTTAGTCCTTGTCTTTTTCCTATTATTCTAGTGCGAAAAAGGATGGTACATGGCATATGTGTTGTTGATTGTAGAGGCATTAATAATATTACTATTAGTTATCGTCTTATTCTAGTGATGATATTGATGATTGAGTGGCTCTACAATATTCTCAAAGTTGATTTGCGTAGTGGATACCATCAAATTCGTATGAAATTGGGATGAATGGGCATTTAAAACTAAGTTTGGATTATATGGTGGTTAGTCATGCCTTTTGGGTTAACTAATACCTAGTACTTTCATGAGATTAATGAGCGAAGTTTCGTGCTTTCATTGAATGATTTGGTAGTTTACTTTGATGACATATTGATTTATAGCATCTTTGGAGGAACATTTGAATTTTCGTGCTGTTTTGTCTCATTGATGCCGTTTGTTTGTAACTGGGAAGTACATGGTATCTTTCTTGGCTATGTTGTTACTCCATAGAAATTGAAGTTGATAAAGCCAAGATTGAAGCTATTGAGAGTTGGCGCGAGCCAGCGGTCTACGGTGAGGTTTTCTTGGGATCGCTGGATTCTATAGGCGTTTTGTGAGAGATTTCAGCACGTGCACCTCTCAATGAGCTTACAAAGAAGGATGTGCCTTTTGTTTGGGGTACGCACAGGAAGAAGCCTTCACGGTATTGAAGATAAGTTGACACATGCTCCTTTACTCCAACTTCTGATTTAATAAGACTTTTGAGCTTGAATGTGATGCTAGTGGAATTGGATTAGGAGGTGTGTTATTACAAGATGGCAACCTGTTGCATACTTTTAAAAAAAATTGAGTGGGCCTATCTGAATTACTCTACTTATGATAAAGAATTATATGCTCTTGTTAGGACTTTAGAAACATGGCAACATTATTTATAGCCCAAAGAATTTGTTATACATTCGATCATGAATCTTTGAAACATATTAAAGTCAAGCTAAACTGAATCGTGACATGCTAAATGGGTTGAATTCATTGAGACTTTCCCTTATGTCATTAAACACAAGAAGGTAAAAAAATTATTGCTGATGCATTGTCTAGTGTTAACATACTATGCTTTCACTTGACTTCAAACTATTTGGTTTGGAGACCATCAAAGATCAATATGTGCATGATGTTGATTTAAAGATGTATTGCAGAATTGTAAGAAGGAAGAACATGGAACAAGTTTGTCGTTAATGATGGATTTGTGTTCCGTGCTAACAAGCTATGCATTCCAGCTAGCTCCGTTCGTCTTTTGTTGTTGTTGCAGGGCGCATGGAGGAGGACTAATGGGACACTTTGGCGTGAAGAAGGCGGAGGGCTTGCTACACACATTTCTTTTGGCCAAGATGAGGCGGGATGTTGGCGTTTTGTTGCTCATTACACCATGTCAAAAAGCTAAGTCACGACTCAATCCTCATGGTTTATATATACCTTTGCTGTACCTAGTATTCCTTGGGAGGATATATCTATGGACTTTGTTTACCTAGAACAAAGAAGGGGAGGATAGCATATTTGTTGTCGTGGATAGATTCTCGAAAATGGCACACTTTATACCATGTCATAAGCGATGATCTTTGTCAATGTTGCTTGATTTGTTCTTTACGTGAAATTATTAAGCTTGCATGGTGTGCCAAATACTATTGTTTCAGATCGTGATACTAAATTTCTTAGCCACTTTTGGAGATGTTTATAGGCTAAGTTGGGGACTAAACTGCTTTTAGTACTACTTGTCACTAGTGATGGACAAACTGAAGTAGTCAATAGAACATTGTCTGCTATGCTTAGGGCTGTTCTAAGAATAATAAGAAAATGGGAGGAATGCTTGCCTCATATTGAATTTGCTTATAATCGTTCATTGCATTCTACTACTAAGATGTGCCCTTTTGAAATTGTGTATGGTTTCCCCTCGTGCACCTATTGATTTGTTGCCTCTTCCATCTTGGAGAAGAGTTAATTTTGATGCTAAAGCGTGCTGAATTGATTTTAAAATGCATGGAGTTAACTAAGGAAAACATTGAGCGTATGAATGCTAAATATAAACTTGCTGGAGATAAGGTAGAAAACATGTTGTGTTTGCACCTAGAGATCTTGTTTGGTTTATTCGTGAGATAGATTTCTGATTTGCGCAAATCAAAGCTAATACTGCCATTTGTGGTCCTTTTAAGGTGTTAGAAAATAAATGATAATGCATATAAACTTGAGCTACACAGATTTGGGGTTAGTCCCACTTTTAACATTGCAGATTTGAAGCCTTATTTGGGTGAGGAAGATGAGCTTCCGTCGGGGCGACTTCATTTCAAGAAGGGGATGATGAGACATCAATACCATTATTACACAGCCCTCTATTACATATCCGGGACCAATTACTAGAGCTCGCGCCGCGCCATTTAAATTACCGGTACTTTCGTTTCTTGGTAATGATTTTAATATTCATGAGAATATGATCTTGCCTAAATTGGATACATTTGTTTTGCACAAATGAAGGGCCTAGCTGGAAGGATGAACATTGGAGCAAGAACACGCATGGAGTTGATGGCATGCATAGGATCAGAGCGGAGTTACAAGTGATGATTTGGGACTTTGAAGCCACCATAAGGAGTGCATGAAGCCTTGGACAGAAATATACAAGATGCCACTTCATAAAATTTCGTCGGAGGCTATTCTAGGTGCTTTCGTCACCTTATTGGAGCCAGGCCCATGTAATTTCAAAATACATTAGTATAGGCTATTTTTAGAGTCCGTATGTGTGGAAACAAGAGATAGGGTTATTTGGACCCCTCACAAAGGGCCACAAATTCACCCCTCTTCCTCCATATATACAGCCCTTAGGGCACCGTTTGATTTGGGTTTGTTTAGATCAAAACATATAGCTGCAACTTGGCGTGCCGTTTGTGTTCAACGACCAGACAGCGTCACAGGACCCACCTGATTAATAAAGCTTTCATCTTATATTAGCAATATCCAGTTGCAATCTCAGTTTCTTGCTTGTTCTTCGTTTGCTGCATGAAATAGACCCTGTGGTCAGGTTGATGGATGCTCCGGCGTGGTCAATAACCTCTCGGAGTTGGTTTAGCGATTGCTAAGCGGCGTCTCACTGCGCACCTTAATCGGATCGTCAAAATCGACTTCCACCAAAGCGAAATCCACCATCTCATCGAAGAGCCAGGACACCTTTGCCTCTATCAAGATGCCACTTCATAAATTCGTTGATGAGGACATGACTACCTTGGATATGACAAAACAAATTGCATACATGCATATTTGTCGGTGATTTCTAGTGCAAACTATTCAATAATCTATTTATGTTATCGAACAAAAATACTTCACACACTTTTGTGTTTTGTCTAATTGCAGGTGTATGGGACATTTGTACAATCCACATATGAAGATAAGGAAAAGAAAAGATATTTGTTGCTGTTCAAAAGTTCTCTCCGTCACTTTTGGCAAGAGAAGATAGAGTCAAGTCTCTCCGTTACGGACTCAGATTCGGACTGCAGACATACCTGACTCAAAACGTCAACAACTTTTCATACGTACTCGAATTGGGTGATTCTTTTTTGTTGGAAAGTAGATTTCATGCTCTTTTCAGCACAATTGGAATCACCTTAAAATCCGTCCGGAGCGTTGAGTTATGGACGAAACAATCTGACGCTGCACCAAATTCGAGTCAAACTACAAGTCCAAGGTGTTCGTCACCTCCACTTGGGCCCATTGGCCTTGTACGACCTAGGGTTAGTTTTAGGCTGCCTTGGACGTTCTCCACCACCTTAGCCGCCACCTTGCTCCTATATAAGTAGATCCATCTAGTAGCTTTCCTGGGGATTTGTTTAGTTAAAGTTAGCCATTGCAACCGTTATGCCGTTTGTGTCCAAGACCAGACCAAGACCGCTTCACGGATCCCCACCTTTATCAATACTTCATACATACTGCAATATTCAGATTGCTTTTATCATATTCTTGCTTGTTCGATTGCTTGCAGGAATAAACCTTAAGTAGTCGAGTTGATTATGCTCCGTGGTCAATAACCTCTGGAGTTGGTTTAGCGATTGCTAAGGCGCAGCGTCGTGCTGCGTTTATAGTCGGATCGTCAAAATCGTCTCCACCAAATCAATAGTTATCATCTCATTGAAACATCGGGACACCCGCCTCTATCAAGTGGTATCAGTTTTCAGGTTGCTCGGTGAGATTTTCGATTTTTCATAGTTTAGATCGCATCTATCATTCATACCTATAGTCCATAAAAAAGCCACAAAAAAGTTAGATCTGTTCATCCTTTATCCAAGCCCGATCGAGACCTTTGCAATTTTCTTTTCATTGGTTGCATTATTGAATTATCGGTTGCATCGTGGTAATGGAGTTCTTTGGTCTTAGTGTCTAGTTCCTTTAGAGTTTAGTTCTGTTCACATTAGTCACTTGCTGCTGCATCATTATCCTTCATTGTACCATCCCATCTATTAATTTCCACCACGTTACTCGCATTGTTCATTGTCATAATCATAGTTGAGGTCATTCACATCGCTTTGATCAATCTGCATATCTAGTTTGTCTTGGAAGGGAGAAAAGAAGATAGAAAAAGAAAAAAGGAAGAAAAAAGAAAAAGAGAAAAAAAAGAGAAAAAAAATCAGATCTATCTAGAATCAATCTCGTACACGAATTCAGTTAGAATCTGTTTCTTTGTTCAGTAAAACAGGTGTATCTTCCTCATCTGAAGTCCGTTTTGTCCGTGAGTACTCAAATTGAAGCTAGCGATGAGCATGTAAATAGTTAGAAACAAGTTCAATATTTGACACCTCAAAACGGCTTCTAAATAGGTCTTTTTGCCCTCGAAGTTCGTGAACACACTTGTTCCAATTTTAGGGCGGTTTTAGAATTCTTTGACTCCTCATATCAACTTCGAATTGGTGATTCTTTTTGCATTGGAAAGCTTGAGTTAGTAGCATTCTTTGAAAGAATTTATCAGAAAATTGGCTCAAACTTTTCAAGAGAAGATTGGAGAGAGAGTTGTTGTATGTCACCTTGGCGATTGTTTTTCATCATTATCTTCACTTGCCATTGTGATCTTCACTTATATCTTGCTGTGAAACTACTTACTATCCTTCATTGATGCTAGTTGGCTTTCTGCCGTGACCTCATTAGTGTTCTAGGCTCGTCTCTGAACCGGTCTAGTCTAGGACCACCACGGTACGTCGTTGGCGTTTATTCAACATTGCATCTTTGAATTGATTACTGCTAAATTTTTTGCTACCATATATAGCCAGCCCAGCTCACATATTACTACACCGTGTTGTCGTCGTTCTGATAATCGCTTTACACAATCTTGAGGAGTTACTTGACACATTGGTTGCTATCACCACTGCCGCATGGTAAGAACTTGTAAGATATTGATATTTGCTTTCTTGTGAGCACTTTACAACCACATCCTATTAGTTCATAGGAACATTATTCTCAATTTTGTTTGTTTCTACTAATCATGACAGGTTTGGGAGATAGAAGTTCTTGGACGTGAACACATCTTCACCATCGAGGTTGGGACAACACACACAAGCACATGGCGGAGTTAGCTCTTTACCGTCATTTGAGGTAGATTTAATCCTGCTATTTATCTAGCTTGGGAGCTTGAAGTAGAACAAGTTTTTAGTAAGCATGTTTTTCTGAACTTGACGTCTGCTGCCACTAGAGCATTACTGGTTTTGCTTCATTTGGTGGAGTGTGCATTGTAAGAAAAACATTGATAACAACCCACAACTTGGAAAGATTTGAAAGATGTAATGAGAAAACAATTTCCCTCCTTACTATCGTCGTGAATTGTATAAATTTGAACAATTTATACAAAACAACAACCTTTGTTCATGCTTACTACAAAGAGTTCAAATCTTATATGCATCATTGTGACATAGAAGAATCTAAGGATGATACAATGAATAGATTTTTGGTGGTTTGAACCATGATATTGAGGCAAGATTTGTATATTCCTCGTTGCATTACTGGTATGTATGTTCGTGCTTGTACCTTTGAGAAGCGATTCTGAGAGGATGCATTGGTGACTACAACAACTACTATTCAGTTCATGCTCACCACCGCGCGGTTGGTTCCTCCACGTGCACCTACTAAACAGCCCCACCTCGGATTATGGGCGCGACATCATCTCAAGTATGGTGCATTGTCTAAATGCATACCTACATCACTATGTCTCTGCGACAAGGTATGATATAAGTATTCATGATATAACTTCACATGAAATGATGCATCCTAGTTAACAGATGCATCATGTGTTGAATTACAATTGATTTGAGCATAACACCTATTTTAGAGAATCTTGATACTGTCATGAATCGTCATGTGATCAAACAACTGAAATACCAACAATTTTGAGTGCACCCATTAATTCTTGTTGATGCAAAAGAATCTATGTTTAATCATTTGATATGAGCTTCTTATATATGACTAAATTTGCAATATTTTCCCTTCTTCTTACTTGTGCTAATTTGTTGGCTTTAGATTTTATGAACTATGCAAGTTACTCATCTATTCATGTGTCATATATGCAAAAATCAAGGAAGTAAAATGGATGGCGTATACATATACAACATGTACACCTTGTCTCTTTTGTTAGCCACATTTGATTAAGCAACGTCGAGGGGCGGCTTTATTTTCAGAAGGGGAGGATGATGAGGACATGACTACCTTGGATATGACAAAACAAATTGCATACATGCATATTTGTCAGGTGATTTCTAGTGCAAACTATTCAATAATCTATTTATGTTATCGAACAAAAAATTCCACACTTTTGTGTTTTGTCTAATTGCGGTGTATGGGACATTTGTACAATCCATATGAAGATAAGGAAAAGAGATGTTTATTTGCTGTTCAAAAGTTCTCTCACGTCACTTTTGGCCAAGAGAAGATGAGTCAAGTCTCTCACGTTACGGACTCAGATTCGGACTTCTGCAGACATACCTAACTCAAGCGTCAACAACTTTTCATCTGGACTTGAATTGGGTGATTCTTTTTTGTTGGAAAGTAGATTTCATTGTCTCTTTCAGAACAATTGGAATCATCTTAAATCCGTCCGGAGCTTTGAGTTATGGATGAAACAATCTGACCTGCACAGAATCCGAGTCAAACTACAAGTCAAAAGTGTTCGTCACCTCCACTGGGCCATTGGCCTTGTCGACCTAGGGTTAGTTTTAGGCTGCCTTGGGACGTTCTCCACCACCTTAGCCGCCACCTTGCTCCTATATAGTAGATCCATCTAGTAGCTTTCCTGGGGATTTGTTTAGTTAAAGTTAGCCATTGCAACTTGAGTGTACGTTTGTGTCCAACCCGGACCAAGACCGCTTACGGATCCCCACCTTTATCAATACTTCATACATACTTTCGCAATATTCAGATTGCTTTTATCATATTCTTGCTTGTTCTTCGATTGCTTGCAGGAATAGACCTTCGTGGTGAGTTGATTATGCTCCGGCATGGTTAATAACCTCTCGGAGTTGGTTTAGCGATTGCTAAGGCGATAGCGTCGTGCGTTTATAGTCGGATCGTCAAAATCGTCTCACCAAATCGATAGTTATTATCTCATTGAAAGATCGGGACACCGCCTCTATCATTAAATCCGAAGGCTATTCTGGGTGCTTCGTCACCTTATTATTGGGCAGGCCCATGTAATTTTAAAATACATTAGTATAGGCTATTTTAGAGTGCGTATGTGTGGGGAAACAAGAATGAGGTTAGTTTGGACCCCTCCACCAGAATACGAAATTCACCCCTCTTCCTCCATATATACAGCCCTTAGAACACCGTTTAGACTTTAGGTTTTGTTTAGATTAAAAATTCGCCATACTTTGCGCAACTTGTGCCGTTTGTGTTCCATGACCGGACAAAGCGTCCACGAGAACCCCACCTTGATCAATAAAGCTTTCCTCTTTATGCAATATCCAGATTGCAATCTTAGTTTCTTGCTTGTTCTTCGTTTGCTGCGAAGCAGACCAACCGTGGTCAGGTTGATGTGCTCGGCGTGGTGATATAGCTTCGAGTTGGTTTTGCGATTGCTAGTATGACGTCCTCGCCGCGTTAAATGTCGGATCGTCAATCGACTTCATCAAGCGATAGCCACCATCTCGCTTGACGGGACACCCTCGCCTCTGATGAGGACATGACTACTGTGGATAAGACCAAAAATATTGCATACATGCATATTTGTCGGGTGATTTCTAGTGCAAACTATTCAATAATATATTTATGTTATCGAACAAAAAATACTTCACATACTTTTGTGTTTTTGTCTAATTGCAGGTGTGGGACATTTGTACAATCCACATATAGAATGGGGAAAGGAGAAGTTTAGGTGCTGTTCAAAAAGTCTTCTCACGTCACTTTTGGGCCAAGAAGATGAGTCAAGTCTCTCACGTTACGGTTCAGATTGAATTGCCTGAGACATACGACTCAACGTTAACAACTTTTCCATACGGACTCCAGATTGATGAGGACATCAATACCATTGTTACACCCACAGCCCCTCTTGCTATTCATCTTGGACCAATTACTAGAGCTCGCATACGCCAACTAAATTACCGGTACTTTCGTTTCTTGGTAATGATTCTAATATTCATGAGAATATGATCTTTGCCTAAATTGGATACATTTGTTTTGCTTACAAATGAAGGGCCTAGCTTGGAGAAGGATGAACATTGGAGCAAGAACAAGCATGGAGATGATGGCATGCGCAAGGGAGACAGAATAGAGTTACAAGTGATGATTTGGGACTTTGAAGCCACCATAATGAGTGCATGAAGCCTTGGACAAAATATACAAGATGCCACTTCATAAATTTCGTCCGGAGGCTATTCTAGGTCTTTCGTCACCTTATTATTGGGCAGGCCCATGTAATTTCGAAATACATTATTATAGGCTATTTTTGAGAGTCCGTATGTGTGGGGAAACAAGAGATAGGGTTAGTTTGGACCCCTCCACCAAGGCCACGAAATTCTCCCCTCTTCCTCCATATATATACAGCCCTTAGGGCACCGTTTGACTTTGAGTTTTGTTTAGATCAAAGTTAGCCATAGCTGCAACTTGGCGTGCCGTTTGTGTTCAACGACCGGACAAAGGCGTCTGGAGAACCCACCTTGATCAATAAAGCTTTCATCTTATATTACGCAATATCCAGATTGCAATCTCGGTTTCTTGCTTGTTCTTCGTTTGCTCGCGGAAATAGACCCTCGTGGTCGAGTTGATCGATGCTCGGCGTGGTCAATAACCTCTCGGAGTTGGTTTAGCGATTGCTAAAAGCGGCGTCCTGCATGCCTTCGTAGTCGGATCGTCAAAGTCGACTTCCACCAAAGCGAAATCCACCATCTCATGAAGATGGGACACCTTTGCCTCTATCAAGTGGTATCAGTTTCGGGTTGCTCGGTGAGATTTTACAGTTTTTCGTAGTAGAGATCGAGTACATTCTTCATACCTCAGATCACGAAAAAGCCAAAAAAAATTAGGGTTAGGTCATCATATCCGAACCAATCGAGCCTTTGCATAATCTTTTACGTATTTGCGTTGTTGAATTTGCGGTTGCATAAATGCGTGTCTAATTGCTGGTCTTAGAGTCTAGTCTTTTAGAGTTTTGAGTTACGGTCATAAGTTGTCACGCCTTGCCGCACCATCATCATCTCCTTTGCCATCTACCACCACGCTTATCCGCCCGACTTGAATCCGTCTCATATACCACCACTGCCATATACCACCACCAGTTGCCATATACCACCACCATATATCCACCACCAATCCAAGTTCCTTGCATATTAGATTTGCTTTGGGATCCATCGATTAATTTCCTTGTGCGAGTAGGTTTGATTCAATGTTCCGTAGAAGAGGTTGGTTTGCGAGTCACAGAAACCAGGTTTGATTCAGCAATCTTTTTGCGGTCCGTAGTAGAAGTTGGTTTCAAAAAAAAAAGTGGAAACCACCCTCCGTTTAAAAAAATTTTCCAAAAGCATACGGGACAAAAAATTTTACGGCTATCCTATTTTTAGGTGTTTCTAAGCGTATTGAGGCGGTCACCATTATAGAAAGTTTTTTGACCCGTTTCCGGTTTTGGGTCGGGCGATTGAAAAAAAATTTGGTCGAAAAAATTTCATGCCCATCCTATCAGTTTGACACAGGAAGAGTTTTGAGACACTTTCGCCATTATAGTGATTTTTACGGAAAAAAAAAAAAAGCAAGTAAAAAAAAAAAAGTATGAAAAAAAAAGGCCGAAAAAAAATCAGAGTGTGCTCCTTCCTTGTTTCGTGCAATGCGCCGTGATTTTGTTAGTGTTCTAGGCTCGCGTCTCTAGCGCGGTTTAGCCTAGGACCAGACCTGATACCGTCGTTGAGCGTTTATTCAACTTTGCATCTCGAATTGATTATTCTTGACCTTTTTGCTACCATATTATAAGCCTTCAGCTCCACATACATCTCGTCGTGCGTTTGATTCTCCACAGTAATTGCTATAGCCAAGCTTTGAGAGTTTGACTACAACGGTTGCGATCACCTTCTCTTCTTTGGGTAGGCTGGTAAGAATTTGAGATTTGCTTGCCGGGTTTGTGATACACCACCACCACTTCTTAGTAGTCTGCAGGATCATATTCTTGTGTGTTTCTATTTCTTTGCTAACCATGGTAGGATCACAAGCCGATGAGGTGATTGGGAGAACACGGCGAACAAACGGACTACATGATAAGTTTCAACAAATGATGATTGGACGAGGTGCAAGGCGTGGTAAAGCAGTTGGCGAGGCCATGGAGAAGATAGATGGCATTGAGAAGGCGTTTGAAACAAAGCTTGATAGCAAGTTTGATGAATTGCTCGTGCGTTTTCCACAACCACCGCCGGCTGCACCTATCGCACCTCTGCTGCGACAACAACTCGCCCCTTCCGAATGGTATGGAATGAGCTCGGCGTGTTCCTATTGAGCGAGGACAAAATTCTAGCAGTGCCATTGCTCTGCTTTGTTGGTGCTTCTTTGGCTCCTCCTACTGTTGCTAGTGGTACAGGGAAGATGATGAGTATGCGGGCGATTATGAGGATGAGGTTGATCAACATCAGAACTACGTGCAACCACCAGCACCACAACCACCAAGTCGTCCACATGCAAATAATGGCAATGTTAGGGCTCCCCCTCAGGTACGAGATCATGACCATCTCCCTAAACTGAAATTGAATATTCCACCATTTGAGGTAGGTATGTTCACGATATATATCTTACTTGGGAGTTAAAGCTGAACAACGATTTACATGTTTACAATATCACGAGGGAGGCGTGTTCCTGCTGCTTTGTTTGTGCTTTCACTAGCTTTGCATGTGTTTGGTGGTCGAACATTGTTGATTATATCTGTTCCAGCTACTTGGGCTGCTTTGAAAACTGCTATGCGTGCTCGTTGGGTTCCACCATATTATCAACGTGAATTACTTCCAAAATTGCAGGCGCTTAAGACAAGCAAAAACTCTGTGAAGAATATTATCAGGAATTACAAAGCTGGCTTGATTAGATGTGGTATTGTTGAGGAGAATGAAGCTATGCTTGCATGTTTTACAGGTGGATTAAATAGAGATTGAGACC
Source organism: Aegilops speltoides (assembly GCA_021437245.1). Taxonomy (NCBI): domain Eukaryota; kingdom Viridiplantae; phylum Streptophyta; class Magnoliopsida; order Poales; family Poaceae; genus Aegilops; species Aegilops speltoides. The sequence goes on from JAHHZJ010001637.1 coordinate 15,616, forward strand.
ATTCTAGACTATAAGGATTATAATAATATCACTCGTTTATTCCATCTTGCTTGTAAAGCTGAGCGTGAAGTCTTGGGATCGAGCGGGCATTTGGCACTAACTTTTACGCAGTAGACCTTCATCATGGACACCCGTGCATCATCTACTTCCTTTGCACCATCACCTCCTTGGTGCCACCTCCAACCGTGATACAAGAAAGCGGGCACAACCACCACTATCGCCAAGAGCACACTGTAGGGCACCTGCGAGCTCTTCTTCTTCCATGGCGAGCAGGGCACACAAGTGATATTATTTGTAAATCGTTGTAAGGGAAGAGGACATTTTGCGAGAGAATGCAAATCTCAGCGTGTGATGATTGCTTGATGAGGACATCAATACCATTGTTACACCACATCCACCTCCTTACTGCATTACATACGGGACCAATTACTAGAGCTTCGCGCATTGCGCCAATTAAATTTACCGGTACTTTCGTTTCTTGGTAATGATTCTAATGTTCATGAGAATATGATCTGCCTAAATTGGATACATTTGTTTTGCTTACAAATGAAGGGCCTAGCTTGGAGAAGGATGAACATTGGAGCAAGAACAAGCATGGAGTTGATGGCATGCGCAAGAGGATCAAACGGAGTTACAAGTGATGATTTCAGGACTTTGAAGCCACCATAAGGAGTGCATGAAGCCTTGGACGAAATATACAAGATGCCACTTCATAATATTAGTCCATAGGCTATTCTAGGTGTTCGTCACCTTATTATTGGGCCAGCCCATGTAATTTCGAAATACATAAGTATAGGCTATTTTTAGAGTCCGTATGTGTGGGAAACAAGAGATAGGGTTGGTTTGGACCCCTCCACCAAGGGCCACGAAATTCACTCCTCTTCCTCCATATATACAGCCCTTAGGGCACCGTTTAGACTTTGGGTTTTGTTTAGATCAAAAGTTCGCCATAGCTGCAACCCGCGTGCCGTTTGTGTTCAGCGACCGGACAAAGCGTCACGAACCCCCTTGATCAATAAAGCTTTCATCTTATATTCGCAATATCCAGTTGCAATCTCAGTTTCTTGCTTGTTCTTCGTTTGCTCGCGGAAATAGACCCTCGTGGTCGGGTTGATGCGTGCTCGGCGTGGTCAATAACCTCTCGGAGTTGGTTTAGCGATTGCTAAAGCGCGGCGTCCTCGCTGCGTTCGTGGTCGGATCGTCAAAGTCGATTTCCACCAAAGCGAAATCCACCATCTCATCGAAAGGCGGGACACCTTTGCCTCTATCAAGTGGTATCAGATTTCCGGGTTGCTCGGTGAGATTTTACGATTTCGTAGTTTAGATCGAGTCATTCTTCATACCTATAGTCCACGAAAAAGCCAAAAAAATTAGGGTTAGTTCATCCCATCCGAACCAATCGAGCCTTTGCATAATCTTTTACGTATTTGCTTTGTTGAATTTGCGGTTGCATCGTCGTGTCAAGTTCTGGTCTTAGCGTCTAGTCTTTTAGAGTTTGAGTTCTATTCACGAGGTTGTCACGTCGCATGCTGCCATATACCACCACCACATATCCGCCGCCATCCGCCCATCGAGTCCACACCGCAACATATATCCACACAATCCGAGTTCCACAGATTCATCTCCGCCACCGATCCGAGTTCCACAGATTCATCTCGTTTCCCGGTCAGTAGGTTCCACAGATTCATCTCATCTCCGCCGTCAGAGTTCCACAGTTCATCTCGCCACCAGTCCTAGTCGAGTCGATAATTGTTGCATTGTTTTCGGTTCCGGATCACGCGATACTAAGTCGTGACGACGGAGGACTCCCCAACTTCGAGCCATCCGCGGAAGAAAAATAGTTCAAACTCAAAAAAAAAAACTAAGTGGAAAAATTACGGCTGGCGGTTTTTAGACCATTTGTAGACTTTTCGAAAAAAATTTGTTCGGAAAAAAAAAAAAAAAAAAGAGAAAAAAAAGTGCAAAAAAAAAAAAAAAAGAAAAAAAAATTGAGTGTGCTCCTCCATTGTTTACGTCTTGCGCCGTGATTTTGTTAGTGTTCTAGGCTCGCGTCTCTAGCACGGTCTAGCCTAGGACCAACCTGATACCGTCGTTGGCGTTTATTCAACTTTGCATCTCTAAATTGATTATTCTTGACCCTTTTTGCTACCATATTATAAGCCTTCCCAGCTCCACATACATCTCGTCGTGCGTTTGATTCTCACAGTAATCGCTATATCCAAGCTTTGAGAGTTTTGACTACAGCGGTTGCGATCACCACTTCTTCTTTGGTAGGCTGGTAAGAATTTGAGATTTGCTTCACGGTTGTGTATCCACCACCACCACCACCACTTCCTAGTAGTCTGTAGGATCATATTCTTGTGTGTTTCTATTCTGCTAACCATGGCAGGAACACAAGCCGATGAGGCTGATTGGGAGAACGACAAACAAGCGACTACATGATAAGTTTGACAAATGATGATTGGACAGGTGCAAGATGTGGTAAACAGATTTGGCGAGGCCATGGAAGATAGATGGCATTGAGAAGGCGTTTGAAACAAAGCTTGATAGCAAGTTTGATGAATTGCTCATGGCGTTTTCCACAACCACATGGCTGCACCTATCGCACCTCTGCAGCGACAACAACTCGCCCCTTCGAATCGGTATGGGCGAGCTCGGCGTGTTCCTCTTGAGCGAGGACAAAATTCTGGTGCGGCTGCTACTCTTTGTTGGTGCTTCTTTGGCTCCTGCTCTGCTGCTTGCTGCTGGTGCGAGGAGGATGATTATGTGGGAGATTACGAGGATGAGGTTGATCAACATCGAACTACGTGCAACCACCGGCACCACAACCACCGGTCGTCCACATGCAAATAATGGCAATGCTAGGGCTCCCCTCAGTGCGAGATCATGACCATCTCCTAAACTGAAATTGAATATTCCACCATTTGAGGGTAGATATGTTTCTGATATATATCTTACTTGGGAGTTAGAAGCTGAACAACGATTTACATGTTTACAATATCACGAGGAGAGGCGTGTTCCTGCTGCTGTTTGTGCTTTCACTAGCTTTGCATGTGTTTGGTGGTGCGAACATTGTAGATTATATCTGTTCCACTACTTGGGCTGCTTTGAAAACTGCTATCGTGCTCGTTGGGTTCCACCATATTATCAACGTGAATTACTTCAAAAATTGCAGCGTTTAAGACAAGGAAAAAATTCTGTGAAGAATATTATCGGGAATTACAAACTGGCTTGATTAGATGTGGTATTGTTGAGGAGAATGAAGCTATGCTTGCACGTTTTGGGTGGATTAAATAGAGATTCAGACCATTCTAGACTATAAGGATTATAATAATATCACTCGTTTATTCCATCTTGCTTGTAAAGCTGAGCGTGAAGTCAGGATCGGCGGGCATTGGGCGCACTAACTTTTCTGCGGTCGACCTTCATCATGGACACCACGTGCATCATCTACTTCCTTTGCTCCATCACCTCCTTGGTGCCACCTCCAACGTGATACAAGCGAGGCACAACCACCACTATCGCCAAGAGCACACTGCCGGGCCTGCCTGAGCTCTTCTTCTTCCATGGCGTCAGCAGGGCACACAAGTGATATTATTTGTCGTCGTTGTAAGGGAAGAGGACATTTTTGAGAAGAATGCAAATCTCAGCGTGTGATGATTGCTCACGAGGATGGTGGGTATGAGTCCGCTAGTGACTATGATGAGGAGACTTTGGCTCTTATTACACATGAGGAACACGGTGGAGATGATTACGATCATGAGACACAATACATGGCTGCTGAAGATCTTTGGCGGTATGAATGTTTAGTTGCTCAGCGTGTTTTGAGTGTGCAGGTTACACAAGTGAGCAAAATCAGAGGCATAATTTGTTCCATACAAAGGGAGTTGTGAAGGAGCGTTCTATTAGCGTCATCATAGATGGAGGAGCTGCAACAACTTGGCTAGCATGGAGATGGTGGAAGCTATCTCTCACCACAAGACCACATCCACATCCTTACTACATCCAATGGTTCAACAACAGCGGCAAGGTGAAGGTAACACGTCTTGTTAGTGTGCATTTTAGTATCTCTACATATCTGATTATGTTGATTGTGATGTGGTACCTATGCAAGCATGTTCCTTGTTACTTGGTAGACCATGGCAATTTGATAAAATTTCAGTACACCATGGTAGAAACAATCGGTATACTCTTGTTCATAAGGATAAAAATATTACTTTGCTTCCTATGACTCCTGAGTCCATTTTGAAAGATGATATTAATAGAGCTAATAAAGCAAAACAGGAGAAAAATAAGAGTGAAAATCAGATTGTGGCAAAAGAATTTGAGCGACACATGAAGCCTAATAATAAACCATCTCTTGTTTATACGAAATTAAATTGAAAAGTGCATGTTTACTTGCCACCAAATCTGATATTGATGAGCTAGATTTTAGCAAATCTATTTGCTATGCTTTTGTGTGCAAAGAGGCATTATTTTCATTCGAGGGCGTGCCTTCCTCTTTGCCCCTGCTTGTCACTAACATTTTGCGGGAGTTATTGGCGTCTTTCCACAAGGCGTGCCCAGGATTACCACCTATTAGAGGATTGAGCATCAAATTGACTTAATTCCGGTGCATCATTACCAACCGTGCACCATACCGTACCAATCGGAGGAGCGAAGGAGATTATCGTCAAGTCGAGGAGCTGCTCGACAAAGGTTATATCTGCGAATCCCTTAGTCCTTGTCTGTTCCTATTATTCTAGTGCGAAAAAGGATGGTACGTCACGTATGTGTGTTGATTGTAGAGGCATCAATAATATTACTATTAGTTATCGTCACCCTATTCCTAGGCTAGATGATATGCTTGATGAATTGAGTGGCTCTACAATATTCTCCAAAGTTGATTTGCGTAGTGGATACCATCAAATTCGTATGAAATTGGGAGATGAATGGAAAACAGCATTTAAAACTAAGTTTGGATTATATGAGTGGTTAGTCATGCCTTTTGGGTTAACTAATGCACCTAGTACTTTCATGAGATTAATGAGCGAAGTTTCGTGCTTTCATTGGACGATTTGTGGTAGTCTATTTTGATGATATCTTGATTTATAGCAAATCTTTGGAAGAACATTTGGAACATTCGTGCTGTTTTTAATGCTCTCGTGATGCGTTTGTTTGGTAACCTTAGGAAGTGCACCTTTTGCACCGACCGAGTATCTTTTCTTGGCTATGTTGTTACTCCACGAGGAATTGAAGTTGATAAAGCCAAGATTGAAGCTATTGAGAGTTGGCGCAGCCCAAAGCAGTCACACAAGTGAGGAGTTTCCTTGGCCTCGCTGGTTTCTATAGGCGTTTTGTGAGAGATTTCAGCACCATTGCTGCACCTCTCAATGAGCTTACAAAGAAGGATGTGCCTTTTGTTTGGGGTACCATACGGAAGAAGCCTTCACGGTATTGAAAGCTAAGTTGACACATGCTCCTTTACTCCAACTTCTGATTTTAATAAGACTTTTGAGCTTGAATGTGATGCTAGTGGAATTGGATTAGGAGGTGTGTTATTACAAGATGGCAAACCTGTTGCATACTTTTACGAAAAATTGAGTGGGCCTAGTCTGAATTACTCTACTTATGATAAAGAATTATATGCTCTTGTTAGGACTTTAGAAACATGGCAACATTATTTATGGCCCAAAAAATTTGTTATACATTCGATCATGAATCTTTGAAACATATTAAAAGTCAAGCTAAACTGAATCGTAGACATGCTAAATGGGTTGAATTCATTGAGACTTTCCTTATGTCATTAAACACAAGAAGGGTAAAGAAAATGTTATTCTTGATGCATTGTCTAAATCGCTATACTATGCTTTCACAACTTGACTTCAAAATATTTGGTTTGGAGACCATCAAAGATCAATATGTGCATGATGCTGATTTTAAAGATGTATTGCAGAATTGTAAAGAAGGAAGAACATGGAACAAGTTTGTCGTTAATGATGGATTTGTGTTCGTGCTAACAAGCTATGCATTCCAGCTAGCTCCGTTCGTCTTTTGTTGTTGCAGGGGCGCATGGAGGAGGACTAATGGGACACTTTGGCGTGAAGAAGGCGGAGGGCGTACTTGCTACACATTTCTTTTGGCCAAAGATGAGGCGGGATGTTGGCGTTTTATTGCTCATTGCACTACATGTCAAAAAGCTAAGTCACGACTCAATCCTCATGGTTTATATATGCCTTTGCTGTACCTAGTGTTCCTTGGGAGGATATATCTATGGACTTTGTTTTAGGTTTACCTAGAACAAAGAAGGGAGGATAACATATTTGTTGTCGTGGATAGATTCTCGAAAATGGCACACTTTATACCATGTCATAAGCGATGATCTTTGTCAATGTTGCTGATTTGTTCTTTCGTGAAATTATTAAGCTTGCATGGTGTGCCAAATACTATTGTTTCAGATCGTGATACTAAATTTCTTAGCCACTTTTGGAGATGTTTATGGGCTAAGTTGGGGACTAAATTGCTTTTAGTACTACTTGTCACCCCCAAGCGATGGACAAACTGAAGTAGTCAATAGAACATTGTCTACTATGCTTAGGGCTGTTCTAAGAATAATAAGAAAATGTGGGAGGAATGCTTGCCTCATATTGAATTTGCTTATAATCGTTCATTGCATTCTACTACTAAGATGTGCCCTTTTGAAATTGTGTATGGTTTCCTACCTCGTGCACCTATTGATTTGTTGCCTCTTCCATCTTGGAGAAGGTTAATTTTGATGCTAAAGAGCGTGCTGAATTGATTTTAAAAATGCATGAGTTAACTAAGGAAAACATTGAGCGTATGAATGCTAAATATAAACTTCTTTGGAGATAAGGGTAGAAAACATGTTGTGTTTGCACTGGAGATCTTGTTTGGTTACATTTGCGTGAGGATAGATTTCTGATTTGCATAAATCAAAGCTAATACCACGTCTGCTGGTCCCTTTAAGGTGTTGGAGAAAGTAAATGATAATGCATATAAACTTGAGCTACCTGCAGATTTTGGGGTTAGTCCACTTTTAACATTGCAGATTTGAAGCCATATTTGGGTGAGGAAGATGAACTTCCGTCGAGGGCGACTTCATTTCAAGAAGGGAGGATGATGAGGACATCAATACCATTGTTACACCCACAGCCCCTCTTTGCTATACATCTTGGACCAATTACTAGAGCTCGCATGCGCCAACTAAATTACAGGTACTTTCGTTTCTTGGTAATGATTCTAATGTTCATGAGAATATGATCTGCCTAAATTGGATACATTTGTTTTGCTTACAAATGAAGGGCCTAGCTTGGAGAAGGATGAACATTGGAGCAAGAACAAGCATGGAGTTGATGGCATGCATAAAGGGATCAGAACGGAGTTACAAGTGATGATTTCGGGACTTTGAAGCCACCATAATGAGTGCATGAAGCCTTGGACGAAATATACAAGATGCCACTTCATAATATTCGTCCATAGGCTATTCTAGGTGTTCGTCACCTTATTATTGGGCCAGGCCCATGTAATTTCGAAATACTTAAGTATAGGCTATTTTTAGAGTCCGTATGTGTGGGGAAACAAGAGTTAGGGTTGGTTTCGGACCCCTCCACCAAGGGCCACGAAATTCCCTCCTCTTCCTCCATATATACAGCCCTTAGGGCGTCGTTTAGACTTTGGGTTTTGTTTAGATCAAAAGTTCGCCATAGCTGCAACTTGCGTGCCGTTTGTGTTCAGCGACGGACAAAGCGTCACGGAACCCCACCTTGATCAATAAAGCTTTCATCTTATATTCGCAATATCCAGTTGCAATCTCAGTTTCTTGCTTGTTCTTCGTTTGCTCGCGAAATAGACCCTCGTGGTCGAGGTTGATCGTGCTCGGCGTGGTCAATAACCTCTCGGAGTTGGTTTAGCGATTGCTAGTAGCGGCGTCCTCGCCGCTTCGTAGTCGGATCGTCAAAGTCGATTTCCACCAAAGCGAAATCCACCATCTCATCGAAAGACGGGACACCTCTGCCTCTATCAACACAGGTACAGATTTTCCACTTTTACATGAGAATGATGCATGCCTAGTTAACTTGAATACATCATGTGTTGAGCTACCCACTATTTTGATCACACCACCTATCTTAGAGGATTATGTTGATAATTTGACTTTGCCATGTGATCAAACAACTAAAATACCAACAATTTTGAGAGCACCCATTGAATTAACTGTTGATGCAACAGAATCAATGTTTAATCCTTTTGATATGACCTTTAATCTTGGTGATGATTCTGTGTCGAATGACTCATTGCATGTTTGCTTATCTAAGCATGTTGTAGCATGTAAATTTGATTCAAATAAGGTTTATTCACCAATGTTGGGATGGTTTAATGATGAACATTGTCAATCTTTTGAAATAAATAAGAGCTTCACTTATATGTGCAAACTGAGTTGCAATATTTTCATGCCTAGTTCTTGTGCTAATTTGTTGGCTTTAGATTTTATGAACTATGCAAGTTACTCATCTATTCATGTGTCATATATGCAAAAATCAAGGAAAGTAAAAATGGATGACGTATACATATACAACATGTACACCTTGTCTCTTTCGTTAGCCACATTTCAGATTAAGCCACGCTTGAGGGCGGCTTTATTTTCAGAAGGGAGGATGATGAGGACATGACTACCTTGGATAAGACCAAAAATATTGCATACATGCATATTTGTCAGGTGATTTCTAGTGCAAACTATTCAATAATATATTTATGTTATCCAGAACAAAAATACTTCACATACTTTTGTGTTTTATCTAATTGCAGGTGTATGGGACATTTGTACAATCCACATATGAAGATAAGGGAAAATGAGAAGTTTAGGTGCTGTTCAAAAAGTCTTCTCACGTCACTTTTGGGCCAAGAGAAGATAGAGTCCAAGTTTCTCACGTTCTCGATTCAGATTCGGACTGCACAGACATACCTGACTCAAAACGCCAACAACTTTTTCATACGGACTCCGAATTGGGTGATTCTTTTTTTGTTGGAAAGTAGATTTCATGCTCTTTCGAGCACAATTGGAATCACCTTAAAATCCGTCCGGAGCGTTGACTTATGGACGAAACAATCTGACGCTGCACCAGAATCCGAGTCAAACTACAAGTCCAAAGGTGTTACGTAACCTCCACTTGGGCCCATTGGCCTTGTACGACCTAGGGTTAGTTTTAGGCTGCCTTGGGACGTCCTCCCACCTCCTTGGCCGCCACCCCTTGCTCCTATATAAGTAGATCCATCTAGTAGCTTTTCTCTTGGGATTTGTTTAGTTAAAAGTTAGCCATTGCAACCGTTTACGCCGTTTGTGTCCAACGACCAGACCAAGACGCTTACGGATCCCCACCTTTATCAATACTTCATACATACTCGCAATATTCAGATTGCTTTTATCATATTCTTGCTTGTTCTTGATTGCTTGCGAGGAATAGACCTTCGTGGTCGAGGTTGATCGTGCTCGGCGTGGTCAATAACCTCTCGGAGTTGGTTTAGCGATTGCTAAGGCAGCGTCGTGCTGCGTTTGTAGTCGGATCGTCAAAGTCATCTTCACCAAATCGATAGTTATCATCTCATCGAAAGATCGGGACACCCCGCCTCTATCATATATTGACCGATGCCAGGAATGCCCTTTTGTTCTTGGCATTCACGCGCATGAGTTCTGACATGCCATCCGGTGAAAACAAGAAGAGTAAGGCATAAAGCCGCTCTTCAATTCTGACAAATAAGATTGCCGGATCATAGAGCATCTGCTGAGCTTCGTTTGTCCCTACCGAGGGCTAATGTCTATAAGCAACATAATCTCTCGAATTTCCTTCAAAGGAAGTGCCAATGGGTTTAGAAACATGCGAAAAACAACAAGCGAATGATGTTCTTTGACTCGGGGCCAAAAGTCCTGCTTAAGGCTGAATTTGAGGTACTCGGGCCTCCGAGCACAAGCGGGGAGTATTTTTTTGGATTCACGCTTCGCGCCATAGCGGTTTGAATACTTATGGGTCCGACCGAGACTCGAATGACAAAATTATGACCGTTTTAGTGAACATCTGTCCATTCTATGGCGGTCCTTGAAAATACTTCATTTTCTCGTGCGCTTTTTGCCTAAGTGCCCCAAAATTTCTTGTCCTCTATAGAGGAGATATTTCCACATATATATTGACCGATGCAGGGAATGCCCTTTTGTTCTTGGCTTTCAGCGCCACAGATTCTGACATGCCATCCGGCGAAAACAAGGAGAATAAGTGATGTAGGTGGAACCCTAATTAAATCGATCTTTCACGTTTGGAGGGATCTCTGAAGGAAACACGAAGAAGCAGCGGAAGCACAAAAGGGAAACAGGGGAAAGCGAGAGAATCACTCAACCAACAAGGAATCGATCACACAAGTGCTAGATCAACATACACATGAGATCCACGAGATACATAGTCAACTAGGGTAAGGATACAAAGTAACCGTTCATCTCCGGAGGCCTTGAATCCACGGGGATCTTCCGTAAAGGGTCTTGTATCGAGAGGATCTTCTCCGAAGAGGCGCGGTCTCTCACGAGGAGGACATTCTATAGATGGCGAGGCTCTATCTCAAAAGCAGCTAAATCAGCGCTAAGTCTCAAAGTGAGGAGATGGGGTCCTATATAGAGTTTGGGGCGAAGGGTACATGGGCTCAGCCCAACACGCGCCACCTAGCGCTGGCGGATGATCCGGACGAGGTCGGATGATCCGGGCTGGTCGGTGATCCGGGTGGAAGCCGGATGAGCGAGAGGTCGGCTAGTGGTCGCGCGAGGGCGGATGTCCGGATGGAGGTCGGACGTCCGAGGCAGGTCCGGATGATCGGGGGCGGAGTCCGGATGATCCGGCTTGAAGCGAGCTTCTGTTGCCTTCGGTCGAATTAGCGGATCGTCCGGACGAGAGTCCGGATCGTCCGGCTCTATCGAGTCGTCAAGACGCCGTCCGGATCGTCCGGCCACCCTGGTCCTTGATGCTTTTTCCTCTCCGTCTTCTCGCATGTCTTCCGCCTCCGGTTCTCCTGGCTTCCTAGCCTCTTCATGGTCGACTCCTTTGATGAGGACATGAGTACCTTGTATATGACCAAAAATATTGCATACATGCATATTTGTCAGGTGATTTCTAGTGCAAACTATTCAATAATCTATTTATGTTATCCAGAACAAAAATATTTCACACACTTTTGTGTTTTGTCTAATTGCAGGTGTATGGGACATTTGTACAATCCACATATGAAGATAAGGAAGAAAGAGATGTTTATTTGCTGTTCAAAAAGTCCTCTCACGTCACTTTTGGCCCAAGAAGATAGAGTCCAAGTCTCTCACGTTACGGATTCAGATTCGGACTGCAGACATACCTGACTCAAAACGCCAACAACTTTTTCATACGGACTCCGAATTGGGTGATTCTTTTTTTGTTGGAAAGTAGATTTCATGCTCTTTCCAGCACAATTGGAATCACCTTAAAATCCGTCCAGAGCGTTGAGTTGTGGACAAAACAATCTGACGCTGCACCAGAATCCGAGTCAAACTACAAGTCCAAGGTGTTACATCACCTCCACTTGGGCCCATTGGCCTTGTACGACCTAGGGTTAGTTTTAGGCTGCCTTGGGACGTCCTCCACCTCCTTGGCCGCCACCCTTGCTCCTATATAAGTAGATCCATCTAGTAGCTTTTCCTTGGGATTTGTTTAGTTAAAGTTAGCCATTGCAACCGTGTGCCGTTTGTGTCCAACGACCAGATCAAGACCGCTACGGATCCCCACATTTATCAATACTTCATACATACTTGCAATATTCAGATTGCTTTTATCATATTCTTGCTTGTTCTTGATTGCTTGCAGGAATAGACCTTCGTGGTCGGAGTTGATTGTGCTCGGCGTGGTCAATAACCTCTCGGAGTTGGTTTAGCGATTGCTAAGGCATAGCGTTGTGCGCGTTTGTAGTCGGATCGTCAAAGTCGTCTCCACCAAATCAATAGTTATCATCTCATCGAAGATCGGGACACCCGCCTCTATCAAGTGGTATCGGTTTTCAGGTTGCTCGGTGAGATTTCTGAGTTTTCATAGTTTAGATCGAATCTCTCATTCATACCTATAGTCCATGAAAAAGCCACAAAACAAAGTTAGATCTGTTCATCCTTTATCCAAGCCGGTCTAAGCCTTTGCAATTTTCTATTCGTTGCTTGCATAGTTGAATTATCGGTTGCATTATCGTGTCGATTCTGGTCTTAGTGTCTAGTTCCTTTAGAGTTTGAGTTCTGTTCACATTAATCACGCCGCTGCATCATTATCCCTTCGCTGTCCACCATCCCATCTATTAATTTCCACCACGTGCTGTCGCTGTTCATTGTCATAATCATAGTTGTGGTCATTCACATCTTCGCTTTGATCAATCTGCATCTTATCTAGTTTGTCTTGGAAAGAAAAAAAAGAAAAAAAAAGAAAGAAAAAGAAGAAAAAGAAAAAAGTGTGATAAAAAAGAGAATAAAAAACGGATCTATCTAGAATCAATCTCGTACTGAATTCGGATTGGAATCTGTTTTGCGCCTTTTCGATAAAGCAGGTGTATCTTCCTCATACGAATTCCGTTTTGGCTCCGTGAGTACTCAAATTGAAGCTAGCAACGAGCCGCATCTAAATAGTTGTAGAAGCTAGTTCATTATTTGACACCTCAAAATCGGCTTCTAAATAGGTCTTTTTGCCCTCTGAAGTTCGTGAATACAGCTTGTTCCAATTTTTTAGGCTAGTTTTAGAATTCTTTGACTCCTCATATCAACTCGAATTGGTGATTCTTTTTGCATTGGAAAGCTTGAGTTAGTAGCATTCTTTGAAAGAATTTATCAGAAAATTGGCTCAAACTTTTCAAGAGGAAAGTTGAGAGAGAGTTGTTGTATGTCACTGCTTGGTAGTTGTTTTCATCATTATCTTCATTTGCCGTTGTGATCTTCACTTATATCTTGCTGTCAAGAGCTACTTAGTATCCTTCATTGATGCTAGTTGTGCTCGCCGTGACCTCATTAGTGTTCTAGGCTCGCGTCTCTAGTCGGTCTAGCCTAGGACCCAGCCTGATGCCGTCGTTGGCGTTTATTCAACATTGCATCTCTGAATTGATTATTGCTAATCTTTTGCTACCATATATAGCCAACCCAGCTCCACATATTTCTACACCGTGTATCGTCGTTCCCTGGCAATCGCTTTACTCAATATTGAAGTTACTTGACACGGCTGGTTGCGATCACCGCTGCCGCATGGTAAGAACTTGTAAGATATTGCTATTAAGCTTTCTTGTGAGCACTTTACAACCACATCCTAGTAGTTCATAGGAACATTATTCTCGAATTTTGTTTCTTGTTTCTACTAATCATGACAGGTTTAGGAGATAGAAGTTCTTGGACGACGAACACATCTTCACCATCACGAGTTGGAACAACACACACAAGCACATGGCAGGTTAGCTCTTTACCGTCATTTGAGGTAGATTTAATCCTGCTATTTATCTAGCTTGGGTGCTTGAAGTAGAACAAGTTTTTAGTCACCATGGTTTTTCGAACTTGGCGAGTCTGAGCTGCCACTAGAGCATTCTTGGTTTTGCTTACATTTGGTGGAGTGTGCATTGTAAGAAAAACATTGATAACCAACCCACAACTTGGAAAGATTTGAAAGATGTAATGAGAAAACAATTTTCCCTCCTTACTATAAATGCGTGAATTGCTTATAAATTTGAACAATTTAAACAAGGCAATAACACTGTTCATGCTTACTACCAAGAGTTCAAATCTTATATACATCATTGTGACATAGAAGAATCTGAGAATGATACAATGGATAGATTTTTGGTGGTTTGAACCATGATATTGAGCAAGATTTCAGTATATTCCTCGTTGCATTCTTGGTATGTATGTTAGTGCTTGTACCTTTGAGAGCAGTTACAAGAGGATGCATTGGGTGACTACAACAACTACAATTCAGTTCATGCTCACCACCTTGGTTGGTTCCTCCACCGTTGCACCTACTAGAAAGCCCCACCTCGGGCGTGACATCATCTCAGAGTATGGTGCATTGTCTCGTCTGTAACTACATCAGCTCGTCTTTGCGACAAGGTAATGATAAAGGTATTGATGATATAACTTCACATGAGAATGATGCATCCTAGTTAACTTGAATACATCATGTGTTGAGCTACCACTACTTTGATCACACCACCTATTTTGAGGATTATGTTGATAATTTGACTATGCCATGTGATCAAACAACTGAAATACCAACAATTTTGAGAGCACCAATTGAATTAGCTGTTGATGCAAAAGAATCAATGTTTAATCGTTTTGATATGACCTCTAATCTTGGTGATGATTACGTGTGAATGACTCATTGCGTGTTTGCTTATCTAAGCATGTTGTAGCATGTAAATTTGATTCAAATAAGGTTTATTCACCAATGTTGGGATGGTTTAATGATGAACATTGTCAATCTTTTGAAATAAATAAGAGCTTCACTTATATGTGCAAACTGAGTTGCAATATTTTCATGCCTTCTAGTTCTTGTGCTAATTTGTTGGCTTTAGATTTTATGAACTATGCAAGTTACTCATCTATTCATGTGTCATATATGCAAAAATCAAGGGAAGTAAAATGGATGGCGTATACATATACAACATGTACACCTTGTCTCTTTTGTTAGCCACATTTCAGATTAAGCAGCGCGAGGGGAATGACTTTATTTTCAAAAAGGGAGGATGATGAGGACATGAGTACCTTGTATATGACCAAAAATATTGCATACATGCATATTTGTCGGTGATTTCTAGTGCAAACTATTCAATAATCTATTTATGTTATCGAACAAAAATATTTCACACACTTTTGTGTTTTGTCTAATTGCAGGTGTATGGGACATTTGTACAATCCACATATGAAGATAAGGAAGAAAGAGATGTTTATTTGCTGTTCAAAAGTCCTCTCCGTCACTTTTGGCCCAGAGAAGATAGAGTCCAAGTCTCTCACGTTACGGATTCAGATTCGGACTGCTGCAGACATACCTGACTCAAAACGCCAACAACTTTTCATACGGACTCCGAATTGGGTGATTCTTTTTTTGTTGGAAAGTAGATTTCATGCTCTTTCCAGCACAATTGGAATCACCTTAAAATCCGTCCGGAGCGTTGAGTTGTGGACAAAACAATCTGACGCTGCACCAGAATCCGAGTCAAACTACAAGTCCAAAGGTGTTACATCACCTCCACTTGGGCCCATTGGCCTTGTACGACCTAGGGTTAGTTTTAGGCTGCCTTGGGACGTCCTCCCACCTCCTTGGCCGCCACCCCTTGCTCCTATATAAGTAGATCCATCTAGTAGCTTTTCCCTTGGGATTTGTTTAGTTAAAGTTAGCCATTGCAACCGTTGTGCCGTTTGTGTCCAACGACCAGATCAAGACCGCTTACGGATCCCCACATTTATCAATACTTCATACATACTTGCAATATTCAGATTGCTTTTATCATATTCTTGCTTGTTCTTGATTGCTTGCGAGGAATAGACCTTCGTGGTCGAGTTGATTGTGCTCGGCGTGGTCAATAACCTCTCGGAGTTGGTTTAGCGATTGCTAAAGTATAGCGTTGTGCACGTTTGTAGTCGGATCGTCAAAGTCGTCTCCACCAAATCGATAGTTATCATCTCATCGAAAGATCGGGACACCCCGCCTCTATCGGCCAGGCCCATGTAATTTCGAAATACATTAGTATAGGCTATTTTTGAGTCCATTAAATTTATGGGCTAAGTTGGGGACTAAACTGCTTTTTAGTACTACTTGTCACCCCCAAACGATGGAAAACTGAAGTAGTCAATAGAACATTATGCTTTATGCTTAGGGCTGTTCTAAAGAATATTAAGAAAATGTGGGAGGAATGCTTGCCTCATATTGAATTTGCTTATAATCGTTCATTGCATTCTACTACTAAGATGTGCCCTTTTGAAAGTGTTGGTTTCCTACCTCGTACCTATTGATTTGTTGCCTCTTCCATCTTGGAGGGTTAATTTTGATGCTAAAAAGCGTGCTGAATTGATTTTAAAAATGCATGAGTTAACTAAGGAAAACATTGGCGTTGAATGCTAAATATAAACTTCTTGGAGATAAGGGTAGAAAACATGTTGTGTTTTTGGGAGATCTTGTTTGGTTACATTTGCGTGAGATAAATTTCACGATTTGCAAATCAAAGCTAATACCACGTTCTGCTGGTCCTTTTAAGGTGTTAGAAAATAAATGGCATATAAACTTGAGCTACTGCGAATTTTGGGGTTAGTCCCACTTTTAACATTGCAGATTTGAAGTTATTTGGGTGAGGAAGATGAGCTTCCGTCGGGGCGACTTCATTTCAAGAAGGGGGATGATGAGGACATCAATACCATTGTTACCCCGGCCCCTCTTTTAATATCTGGGACCAATTACAGAGCTCCATATCTTTAAATTACCGGTACTTTGGTTTCTTGGTAATGATTTTAATGTTCATGAGAATATGATCTGCCTAAATTGGATACATTTGTTTTGCTTACAAATGAAGGGCCTAACTTGGAAAGGATGAACATTGGACAAGAACACGCATGGAGTTGATGGCATGGGGATCAAACAGTTACAAGTGTGATTTGGGGACTTTGAAGCCACCATAAGGTGCATGAAGCCTTGGACGAAATATACAAGATGCCACTTCAAAAATTTCGTTGGACTATTCTGGTTTTCGTCACCTTATTATTGGGCCGGCCATGTAATTTCGAAATACATTAGTATAGGCTATTTTTAGAGTCCGTTATGTGTGGGAAACAAGAGAAGGGTTGGTTTGGACCCCCCAAAGGAAATTCACCCTCTTCCTCCATATATACAGCCATTAGGGCAAGACTGGGTTTTGTTTAGATCAAAGTTCCCATATCAACCGGCGTAATTCGTTTGTGTTCCGACCGGAACAAAGGCGTCCAGCCCCCATTGATCAATAAAGCTTTCATCTTATATTCGCAATATCAGTTGCAATCTCAGTTTCTTGCTTGTTCTTTGTTTGCTTTCCAGAAATAGCCCCTCGTGGGGTTGATCATGCTCGGCGTGGTCAATAACCTCCGGAGTTGGTTTTAGCGATTGCTAAAGGGTGCGTCCTCGCCTTCTCGGATCGTCAGTCGACCCAAAAGCGAAATCCACCATCTCCCGAAAGGCGGGACACCGCCTCTATCAAGTGGTATCAGATTTCCGGATTTGCTCGGTGAGATTTTAGTTTTTCGTGGTTTAGATCGTCGTTTTCATACCTGGTCCACGAAAAAAAAAAAAAAATTGGGTTAGGTCATCATATCCGAACCAATCGGCCTTTGCATAATCTTTTACGTATTTGCGTTGTTGAATTTGCGGTTTGCATTCGTGTCTAGTTGCTGGTCTTAGAGTCTAGTCTTTTAGAGTTTGATTAGGTCATAAGTTGTCCGCCCCTTGCCTGTCATCATCGCCCCCTGCCATCTCCCACCGCTTATCCCCCGCTTGAAATCGGTATCCACATACCACCACCGCTGCCATATACCACCCCGTTATATACCACCAATATATCCACCACCAATCCGAGTTCCTTGCATATTAGGTTTGTTTTGGGATCCATCTAATTTCGATTGTGTTTCCTTATGCGAGTAGGTTTGATTCGGCAATCTTTGCCGTCCGTAGAAGGGTTGGTTTCCAAAAAAAAATAAGAGTCCGAAAACCACCCTCCGTTTAGGCCCAAAATTTTCCAAAAGCCCGGGACAAAAAATTTCGGCTATCCTTTTTAGGTGTTTCTAAGCGTATTGAGACGATGGTTTAAAGTTTTTTGACCCGTTTCGATTTTTGGGTCGACGGTTGAAAAAAAAAATTGGTGAAAAAAATTTCGTGCCCATCTTCGATTTGACACGGGGAAGTTTTGAGACACTCGCCATTATAGTGATTTTCCCAAAAAAAAAAAAAAAAAAATTTAATTTTTTCCTTTGTTTCGTGCAGCGCCGTGATTTTGTTAGTGTTCTAGGCTCGCGTCTCTAGCGTCTAGCCTAGGACCAACCCGGATACCGTCGTTGGCGTTTATTCAACTTTGCATCTCTGAATTGATTATTCTTGACCCTTTTTGCTACCATATTTAAGCCTTCCCAGCTCCACATACATCTCGTCGTCGTTTGACTCTCCCAGCAATCGCTCCATAACTTTGAGAGTTTTGATTACAGCGGTTTTGATCACCTTTCTTTTTGGGTAAGCTGGTAAAATTTGAATTTGCTTGGGGTTTGACACCCACCACCACCTCTTGTTATAGTCTGTAGGATCATATTCTTTGTGTTTCTATTGCTGCTAACCATGGCAGGATCACAAGTCGGCGAGGCTGGCGGGAGAACTGCCAACAAACAGCTACATGATAAATTTCAGCAAATGATGAGTGGACAGGTGCAAGATGTGGTAAACAGATTTGGGAGGCCATGGAGAAGATAGATGGCATTGGAAGGCGTTTGAAACAAAGCTTGATAGCAAGTTTGATGAATTGCTTTCGGGCGTTTTCCACAACCACCGGCCCGGCACCTACGCACCTCTGCCGCGACAACAACTCGCCCCTTCCGAATCAGTATGGGCCCAAGCGTGTTCCTATTGAGCCAGGACAAAATTCTGGTGCCGCTGCTCTGCTGTTGGTGCTTCTTTGGCTCCTGCTACTGCTGCTGGTGGTACCGAGGAGGATGAAAATATGATAAAAAAGTGTGAGAAAAAAAAGAAGAAAAAAAAATTCAGATCTATCTAGAATCAATCTCGTACCTGAATTCGGATTAGAATCTGTTTTGGCACTTTCAGTAAAACAGGTGTATCTTCCTCATTGAAAGTCCGTTTTGGCTCCGTGAGTACTCAAATTGAAGCTAATGACGAGCCCGGTAAATAGTTACAGAAGCTAGTTCAATATTTGACACCTCAAAATCGGCTTCTAAATAGGTCTTTTGCCCTCCAAGTTCGTGAACACAGCTTGTTCCAATATTTCAGGCCATTTTAGAATTCTTTGACTCCTCATATCAACTCAATTGTGTGATTCTTTTATTGGAAAGCTTGAGTTAGTAGCATTCTTTGAAAGAATTTATCATAAAATTGGCTCAAACTTTTCAAGAGGAAAGTTGGGAGAAGTTGTTGTATATCCTCCTTGGTAGTTGTTTTTTATCATTATCTTCACTACCGTTTGATCTTCACTTCTATCTTGTTGTCAAGAGCTACTT
The DNA here is from genome assembly GCA_021437245.1 of Aegilops speltoides. NCBI lineage: Eukaryota > Viridiplantae > Streptophyta > Magnoliopsida > Poales > Poaceae > Aegilops > Aegilops speltoides. The sequence goes on from JAHHZJ010001637.1 coordinate 34,868, forward strand.
AGTATCCTTCATTGATGCAAGTTGTGCTCCCGGGACCTCATTAGTGTTCTGGGCTCGCGTCTCTAGTCGGTCTAGCCTAGGACCAGCACATACCGTCGTTGGCGTTTATTCAACATTGCATCTCGAATTGATTATTGCTAATCTTTTGCTACCATATATAGCCCCAGCTCCACATATTTCTACACCGTGTATCGTCGTTCACACAATGTTTAAACACAATCTTGAGGTTACTTTTTGGCTGGTTGCTTCACCACCTGGCATGGTAAGAACTTTAAGATATTGATATTTGCTTTCTTGTGAGCACTTTACAACCACATCCTAGTAGTTCATAGGAACATTATTCTCGAATTTTGTTTCTTGTTTCTACTAATCATGACGGTTTAGGAATAAAGTTCTTGGACGAAACATCTTCACCATCCGGAGTTGGGACAACACACACAAGCACATGGCCAGGTTAGCTCTTTACCGTCATTTGAGGATAGATTTAATCCTGCTATTTATCTAGCTTGGGAGCTTGAAGTAGAACAAGTTTTTTAGTCAACATGTTTTTTTGAACTTGGCGATCGAGCTGCCACTAGAGCATTACTGGTTTTGCTTCTGTTTGGTGGAGTGTGCATTTAAGAAAAACATTGATAACCAACCCACAACTTGGAAAGATTTGAAAGATGTAATGAGAAAACAGTTTTTCCCTCCTTACTATCATCGTTGAATTGCCATAAATTTGAACAATTTAAACAAGGCAATAACACTGTTCATACTTACTACCAAAGTTCAAATCTTATATGCATCATTGTGACATAGAAGAATCGAGGATGATACAATGAATAGATTTTTTGGTGGTTTGAACCATGATATTGAGCAAGATTTATATATTCCTCGTTGCATTACGGTATGTATGTTGTGCTTGTACCTTTGAGGACAATTCAGGAGGATGCATTGGGTGACTCAACAACTACTATTCCAGTTCATGCTCACCACCGTCGGTTGGTTCCTCCACCGTTGCACCTACTAAAGCCCCACCTCGGATTGTGGGCGACATCATCTCAAGGTATGGTGCATTGTCTCGTGTGTACCCATCAGCTCGTCTTTGCGACAAGGTAAGATAAAAGGTATTGATGATATAACTTCACATGAGAATGATGCATCCTAGTTAACTTGAATGCATCATTGTTGATTACACGGTGATTTGAGCACAACACCTATTTTAGAAATCTTGATATTGTCATGAATCGTCATGTGATCAAACAACTGAAATACCAACAATTTTGAGTGCACCCGTTGAATTAACTGTTGATGCAAAAGAATAAATGTTTAATCATTTTGATATGACCTCTAATCTTGGTGATGATTCGTGTCGAATGACTTATTGCATGTTTGCTTATTTAAGCATATTGTAATGTAAATTTGATGCAAGTGGGTTTATTCACCAATGTTGGGATGGTTTAATGATGAACATTGTCAATCTTTTGAAATGAATAAAACTTCCTTATATGTGCAAACTGAGTTGCAATATTTTCATCCTTCTACTTCTTGTGCTAATTTTTTGGCTTTAGATTTTATGAACTATCAAGTTACTCATCTATTCATGTGTCATATATGCAAAATTCAAGGAAGTAAAATGGATGACAATACATATACAACATGTACACCTTGTCTCTTTTGTTGACATTTCAGATTAAACAACGCCGAGGGCGCTTTGTTTTCAAGAAGGGAGGATGATGAGGACATGACTACCTTGGATATGACCAAAAAATTGCATACATGCATATTTGTCGGGTGATTTCTAGTGCAAACTATTCAATAATCTATTTATATTATCCGAACAAAAATACTTCACACACTTTTGTGTTTTGTCTAATTCAGGTGTATGGGACATTTTAAATCCCAATGAAGATAAGGAAGAAAGAGATGTTTATTTGCTGTTCAAAAATTCTCTCACGTCACTTTTGGCCCAAAGAAGATTGATCCTCTCTCACGTTTTGGACTCAGATTCGGATTTCAGAACATACCTGACTCAAAACCCAAACAACTTTTTCATCGGACTCCAATTGGGTGATTCCTTTTTGTTGGAAAGTATATTTCATGCTCTTTCCAGCACAATTGGAATCACCTTTCCGGGCGGAGTTTGGACAAACAATCTGCGTTGCAGCGAATCCGAGGTCAAACTACAAGTCCAAGGTGTTCCGTCACCTCCACTTGGGCCCATGGCCTTGTACGACCTAGGGTTAGTTTTAGGCTGCCTTGGGGCGTCCTCCCCTCCTTGGCCGCCACCCTTGCTCCTTATAAGTAGATCCATCTAGTAACTTTTTCCCTTGGGGTTTTGTTTAGATCAAGAGTTAATAGCCAACCCGGCGTGCCGTTTGTGTTCCGACCAGACAAAGGCGTCCACAGAACCCCACCTTGATCAATAAAGCTT